>BHDV01003856.1:68714-90840 GCA_005406045.1 Adoxophyes honmai | reverse complement strand
TGGTCATCTTTTGATTACGTGGTTTATTTCAGGAAATAATCACTCGAGTACATTTACTGCTATTATTTTGCACACAACTGTATATCATTGTTCTGAAAATTACTCTATTATGATTTACTTGCGTACGAAATGACTTACGGCGCTTAACTACATACAATGATATTACTTATATGCCTATGTATGTGTAAAATAAGATTAAGATAAAGCCTTTTCTACAGGAGGTAAAATATATATAAGAAATTAGGGTGGGCGGATAATTTTTCCAAGTATGTAAGTATTTTGTTGAAACGAATAAGTAATTGATTATTAAATGAAATTAAAATAACATTAAAAACTCACAACAGAACAATCAGAACAATACATATCATCGCTGATTCAGAGGCCAAGAAAATGCGTTAGACGTAGATAAATTTCGTCAAGAAGTAGAGCCCTACCAAGATACCATCCACTATCACGTCTATCACATTTTGAGTAGAGAACTTACCCCTTTCTCGGTAATTCCATAACCACAAGAAACACAAGTCAATCCTGTGTATGGTCTATAATCTTGGGCGTAAGGTATCGTCGTAACAAACTCATTGCAGTTGAAGGGCGTAGCGGTGAACTGAAAAGTGTTTATGGTCTGACAACGTCGTATGTGACCGTCCGTGGGAACGAGGGGTGGCGGGGTGGAGTACTCCTCGACACCTCTGTGGTGTTATGCCTCCTCCACACTACCGCGAAATTGAACGAAGTTAGACGAATACGATAGTGTAGAGAGGCATTTAGCCTCGTCAAACTACGCCTCGCCTCGGGCGACTGCCGTTAGTCGATTTTTTGCGCCCGAGTTCAAGGGCTTGAATGGGCTCATCATTCATTTAACTTTATGAATGTGTAGAGTCACTTCGGCATTTCTCCGGAGTTTGCCGAGGAGAAATTAAGTTAGAAAGAGCATTTTGGCCAACTCCGGCTAAGTCCGAAGTGTGACCCTACATTTACACTGTCATTCAGCTTCGCGATGAGTTCATTGGGCCCTGGCTCGGGTGCTAAAATCGACAGCAAATGAAAATCGCCCGAGGCGAAGTGCCTCTACACTATCGCATTCGGCTTTTTGGCTTTTGGCTCTATCTTTTCAACTGTCATTGTATGGAAAATTTGACAGCACGACGTCTAGCTCATTGACGAGTTAAGTTAATTAAGTTAGAGAATAACACCACTGTTGTCCCCGCTGACGACTTTAGTACCTCATCCCGTCACGCCTCTCATTCACAGTAACATTATAATTTCTACAGACCAACTGAAATATATATATATACCTCTTGCTTTGGATCTCTTCTCATTAGAAATTAACGAGGAAATTCACGCTATTGGGTTAAATAAGGTTAGCTTCTTGCACTTATTGAGAAACGAAAATTAAGCATTTTTATGGCCTAGAAAAATGGATATTTCCCGTGGTCGTAAGATTAGTAAAAAAAAATAACTCACCACTATGGCGATATCTCTCCGTGGAAAGCTGTAGTCATTTGGCGCGACTATTTTTTTGATACTCCGCCACTGGTTCAGGCCCAGTGGTTCCCCGTAGTTTGGTGGAAGAAGGAGCCTCCAACACCCGGAAACGGCATATATGTCCGTCAACGACCTCAGCGATGGCTTTCTTAAAAGTAAACAATCGTGACACAATATTAAAGTGATAATGTAAACAATAATTAATTCGTCGTACTTTGAAACATTGCTTGTCAAATTGTGACTCTTGGACGATGTTGTTGATGTAGCAAGGGAATCTTTACAAAATTACGAAATATTCGTGTCTGACAATTTTGGAAACTACTAAATTTCGTATGATGATCGATACTTTCCGTTTCTTTCCTACGTTTTTGTGTGACTTTCCTGAAATTCCCGAAAATTGTTCCAACTTTATGGACACTTCCCTCGACCTTAAATTGTGGTAAGTAAATAATAAAATTGTTATTTGACTCGTTAAAAGAAAGTACGCAGAACCTTGTACTATTATCTATTCTGTGGCAGAACTGATTATAAACTTCTTATTGCGTGAAATATTTCCGTGCCCCCAGATTGTCTCATGGTTTCAATGATTAGGTAATGCAACAAAGAGCGGTACAGTCGAGTTCAAAAATATATGAGCAGACAAATGCCAAATATGTAAACTTTTGCACCTTATTGTCAATGTCATAAAGGTGTACAGATATTTTTGAACCCTCAGTTTTGCTCATATACAAGGTGCTACAAAAATACGGGTAAAGCCGAAAGGGGGTTAAATGGCCCATTATAAGGAGTCAATTAATAATATTTGTGAACCTAAGTATCGCAGTTTGACTTCTCGCCAAAATCAATTTAAAAAAAGAATTTTACATTAATGTACCAACCCTATTGCCATGTACTTAAAGATTAAATAACACAGAATGTACATTTTTACCTAATATCCGCGGAACGACTAAGAGTCAATAGCAAAATGTACAGAAGCCGCTTAGAGCGATATTATCAAGTAAAAAAAAATGTTATGAGACCTACATAGATACTTTACGGTAAGTATTTTAAGCTTAACTAACACTAAACTTATTTTTTCATAACAAACAACCAATTTACAGTTAGAAATTATGCACAACCTCGCTCGCCGGAATACGTTTTGATAGCCATTTTTTTTCATTTAAGAAATAATGTCGAAAAAACCGAAATAACTGTAAGACATCGAAATTGAAGATTTGAAATTGACAGCACAATGTTTCATCTTTGACTTGACGTTTTTCGAACCCATTAGTTTCTCGTATTGAGTTTGAAAACCTTTTTGAAGGAAATATTGAGAATCCGTCAAAGAATACACTCTGTTAAATAATCTATGATAACTTCAGTTGTATTAAGTGACAGCTTACTAGGGTTGACAACATTTTTCGCTTAATAATTTATTCGATTTTTTACCCGATGTTTTGTAACACGTTGTATTAATGAACTCGACTGTACATGTTGATACTAGACTTATACTCGGTTCTACCCACACGTGACTAAACAAGAAAATTGTGACGGCCACAAATTTAACATGTAATTACTAATTATATTTAACAAGTTATTTAATCTCAGCATTTTACGGCAGTTACACTTATTCCACGAACTAACGCCTGATGAAATAAAGGAGTGAATGCAATTCTACGAGAAATTGTCCCTACTACTTAAAGTAAGAATGAGCAGAAAAGTGTTTGATTTAGTTTGTGAATGGGTTTACTGGTTGTGACCGGATAATCAATTAATCAAAGTATTTTATTCACTTTTTTGCGTTATTTTCTGCCAGTTGAAAAAATTTTAAGCATTGAGATTTTTTTACAAAATGATTTTGATTGAAAAATTGCTTGCGGCGATCAACGCTCACGTCGTTTACAAAGAGGGACGTTTGTACAAAGAATTTTACTATACCGGAGTCCGTGTTTTTACGGTCCGATATGCCAGCAAATGAATATGCGTTCATGCTTGTGCACTGCGTCTTCCTTGCATACGCTTTTCGTTGCAGCCACGTCAAAAATTGGACTGCTAGTCAGTAAAATTTCTTGTAATGCGCAAACGAATTTGATCAAGCATAGAGCTCACAGTCCATTACACGGATGAATAAAAAGGGTAAAGCGCTCACTTACACTATAGTAAAATTACACAGCGTTTTTCTGTTTTCATAGAAACAGTGGGCAGCGGTGAGGACTTTGCTTGGGGTGATGAGAGCCCCCCCACAAAACGGATGTCCCTCCCGATCTGGTAACGTCTTTCTCATCGTAACCTGTACAAACCAAAAATAATTTTGTCACACGAAATCGACAGTCGCTCAAAGTGTAACAAACTTAAACATTCTCTGGGTACGATAGTGTTCACAATGTGAAGGTTATATCAAATGAGCACATACTTAAAACCCAGAAAAAATAAATAGAACGTTTAGCGACAAGCATTCTCGCCTGCATTCTAGAGAAATTACAGTAAATGTAGCCTTTTCCAACAGCGGGGCGGGAATTCTTTGTACTTACTGTAACGCCCCAGCGCTACATTCGTCGAGTAGCCGAACTAAACGATCCTATATCGCGCTAACGAAGTTTCGATGATTGACTGCATAAATACAACTTCCAACTTTTTCTCTGTGGAATTTCTATGGCGCCCCCCAACTAAGAGCGATAGGCTACAAAGAGGTTCATGTGGCGCCCCTTTGCCCCCTTTTACCCGGTCACTATTTAGTAATCTGTGACCCGGTGCCCTGAGCGGTCGTCCAACCGCGCTCTACCCTAACGCGGCTACTGTTACTAGGAATGCAACACAGTACTTTTCTACACTAATATTATAAAGAGGAAAACTTTGTTTGTTTGTTTGTTTGTATGTTTGTTTGTTTGGTTGTAATGAATAGGCTCAGTAACTACTGGAGCATTTTCAAAAATTCTTGCACCATTCGAAAGCCACATTATCCACGAGTAACATAGGCTAAATTTTATTTGAAAAAAAAAGAGGATTCCGTAAAGTATTTGGGTTTAGATATCTACATCTACACTAACATTATGAAGAGGAAAACTTTGTTTGTTTGTAATGAATAGGCTCAGAAACCTACGACCCAAAATCCGAAATTTACGCGAGCGAAGTCGCGGGCGGAAAGCTAGTACCTTATAAGTTGGCCAGTCTCCCGTGACCTTAGAGTAAGTGCCGTTATAAATTCTAAAATATGGTACATTCTCAACTTCTCTTAGAAGATCTGAAAATGTCTTTGGTGAATAAACTCCATCAAGAAGGACGATAGATACAAATGAAAACTTAAAAAGATCCATCTATAGATAAATTACAATAGTGTAAATAATATTTTTGCTACAAACTGACTATAAATATCATGACTTTTGTAATGATGTCAATGTGACAGAATGTCGTGGATACAGCGAATGATACAGCGTACCAAACGCGTCTACTCCATAGACCTTTATAATAGGTTTCATACGAGTACATCATCAAGCATCATGAGAGCATCATCCACGAAATGACGAATGAAATGCAAAAATGAAAACCTTCGTCGGGACTCAAATTATCTTCACAGCGCAATAGGTAAGTATATGTTGACGTCGGTATAGATGTCATGTCAGTTACTTTCGCAATTATTATATGACTCATCTATTCTCTTACCTACCCTTTTTAGACAAACGATGGAACAGAAAGTCATAATCATAACATAACCGAATACTATACCGGCCCCGTATCCATATTCAGAGCGTCTAGCGTAATGAAAACGATGATGAATTCGATAACGATTTTGTTTGCGAGTTATCGCAAAACTGTATGGAAACTGTGACAGCGCCGCCAGCGGAACGTTTGCACAACTGCCTTGGTCCATACAACTCTGTGATAACTCGCAAACGAAATCGATATCGAATTCACCATCGTTTTCATTACACTAGACGCTCAGAACGCGGAGCGACTAATCATGCGCTAGCGGTGACTGGTGATTGAATGGTTGGTGAATGGTGATTCTGTACGGTGCTTGGTTGATTCTGCGCGCTGAGCGTGGATGTGGGGCCGGTGTGGCTTTAGCCAAAGATACATTACATTAGGGGACAAAATGTGCCGCGACATGTGTCGCGCGACATGTCGAGCGATGTAGTGCGACGTCGCCGGACTTCGCTCGACATGTCGCGCAACACGTGTATATACGCGGATATAAGTCGCGCGACATGTCGAGCGAAGCCCGGCGACGTCGCGCTACATCGCTTGACATGTCGCGGCACATTTGTTCCCTAATGTATCCGTGGCTTTAGCCTTACTTGTACCATAGTCTAACGAACGCTTACAACTTGCCCTATTTGCCCGTATGCACCGACCACTCACTTCGTCGAAGTGTTGCCATTTATATTACTTTTGAATTAGTTGGCCATATTTTTATTCCATGCCTAATACAACTATACGGAATGACTGCTACAGTGCATTTATTTTCTTAATACTCTTCCGTAATCATTGGGAGTTTCAAGTTAACGCTAATTTTGTTACAGTTACTTGAACGTGATTAATAAAAACGAACTGGCCCGAGACATGCCGAGCTAATTTCGATGAAAAGATGTAAGTATAACTGTTTTGCATCACTAGGAGTGTAATATACTATCAAACCAACTGATTCCTGACCCACCGTAGGACGTTGTTACAATAAACGTAATAGAAATTCCCTTTGTCAAGCAATGCAATGTCACTTTGACGTTCACTGTGAATAGGTTCTATTGTGGATCAGGAATCAATTGGTTCGATGGTACCTAATTTACCTAATAATATAATTTACATAGTAAAGTAAATGAATACATCTGTCAAACCTAGTCAAAGCTGGCTATTTTTTTAACGGAATTCAATTCAGATTCCGAACAATATGAAAATATTGTTCGACTCGGATTTTTAATTTTGTTTAACTTTTAACATGATTTCTTATCGATCAGAAAATATCAACTATACATAACAATGAAAATAAACATCACATGTACTACATATAAAATATTTACCTATCAAAAAGTTTAGCTGAAAATCCTAACACACATTCTTCAATATTTCCAAACAGACAAGTCGCCAAATATGTTTAAAAAATTAGCCACTTCTTGCGTCTTGGTGCTGGCGATACAGTCAGCGTCAGCGCGCGCCATTCGCCCAACCTCTGTCATGGAGCACGCGCGCCTGTCATCGCTCCTCGTTATAGCACGTGAGTACTGCCTTTATTTTGTATACCAAGTGCGTAAAAAGTAAACCAAAACAATAGTCATTTCCATTTGTCTCATGTGGTTAGAACGGATTTCTTAGCCTATTTGTTTCCTAAACTTAAGAGAATAAATTGTTTAAAGTTACTTCCACAACTCTTACGTATTAGTACCGACTACAAGTTAAAGAAACCTCATTAGTGATCACTCATAGTTTGACCAAATAAACAGCATTTTTACCTGGTGACATAACAAAACTTAAAGCCATTCGATGTTTATCTGTTTTTTTACACTTTGAGTTTTTGTTCTCGTCTCGTTCCTATGAAAAAGAAGCTGGTTTAGTTCATTTATAAGGTACTAGCTTTTGCCCGCGGCTCCGCTCGCGTTAAATTCGGGGTAGCACAGAGGAGATAGCACACATACCCATTTATTCGGAATTCTCCACAAACTTCCACCCCTCATTTAAGGGAAATGGGGGGTTTTGAAGAGACAAAAAGTAGCCTATGTCACTCTCCATGCCCTAAACTATCGCTATCTAAAAAAATCACGTCAATTTATCGCTTCGTTTAGCCGTGAAAGACGGACAAACAAACAAACAAACAAACACACTTTCACATTTATATATTAGTACGGATTCTGATTAATTTATCAGGTTACTATTGTAAAAATAGTAGTTTTCAGGAATGTACGCATATGCAACACTTTCCGAATTGTACTGCATACCTTTAGCTAATTAATCACCTAATAGCATGACTGTCTTAGTTAATTTCGCGTTAACATTTATAATTAATTTATGATTAATAGGTACGGATTTTTCAATTACTCCATCAATTATTCAATAATTACTACGAATGTAGTAGCATATTTCGAAATAGTTAAATAACAAGGGCACAGGTGTGATGTAAATACATAACCAATTGAACGTGGTAGGTACATATTTGCGTTAGCAAAGTATACCAATAAAGTGGCAAGGTTAAAAGAAAATCCCGTCCTTGTTATCTCATACAGTCCTGCTATAAATCTTTTCCAAACTCTGTTGATAAACATCGATCAGTAATACGTTACTGCCAACATAACAAACGAATTCCGTTACCGTTACTTTCCGATACCGAAACTAAAAATCTTATATCAACCTAAAAGAAGTATTCTTCATTTATCTTGTAAAACGGTACAAAATCCACTCTGGGGACCCTGGGGAAGTATTTCAAATTTAATTTCAAAACATTACATAATTTCAAAAGGTTCTTCAATAGCTGGCAGTTAGATTGGATGCATAATAAAAAAAACTTTAAACCCAAGTAAGAGCGTACATGTTGACTGGAGTCACTCAACTGTATACCTCTTGCCATTCGACTCAGGAATCGCTTGGTCGTGCAAAGAATATTAATACAAAATACAGTCAGACCTGGTACACGTTAGTTACAGATGTCAGTCACCCTCTTAGTAGTCAATGAAAAATTATGAAAGGTAAAAAAAAAAACATTTTTTATTTTGACCGTTTCTATCGAATTCTAGGGGGGGGGTGCTTCTACAATATACTGCCGCCCCGGGTGTCACCCATGCTAGCTACGCCACTGAGTGTAATACCTAATAAGCCCTACAAAAATAATAAATAAATAAATCCTACGCTCTACCATTCGCTACAAGTTAAATAAATAAAGAGCCGATGTGAAACGGAAGTTACCTACTTAAATTGTCAACAAACATTAACGAAAATAGCACAACGTATAAAAACAAAACTCGGAAAAACCAGCGAACTGCCACCTAAGTAAATGCGATTAGCGATTCAATAATTACCAAGAAGATGCAATAGTCCACCAGTTCTGTGGTTGGGTATTTTTCTTACCTAATGCTTAAATGGCGCAAAGATACGGTACAAAATTTCATGCAGCTTAAGCTAAAAGACCGTTAACTACATTAGAACACATACTTAGAGTTTAACGGTCTTATAAAATGACGGCGGCAGATTTATTATAGCTGCACCTTTTTTGAGTTGTTTTTTTTTATAAACCCTCAATAGTGGGTCTCTATGAAAATGGGGTGATAAGGATTATTTTCCCTCAAAATCGGCTTCAGGTCAAACATCTAGGGATCAATCAAGGATGTACGAGTCCAACGGTAAATTACCTTTCGAATCTAAACGCTAGCGACTAATGTTTTAAATCAATATCGGTACCATGAGTCACAAATATGACGAATGTCATAGATGAGTTGAATCGAAAACTAATCGATGCGCGTTTATGTACATCTTGCTGCCCATTAAAATCTCGTTACTATGTCCGTTTGGCTACGGTTAAAGCCTGCAAATTAGTAGGTAGGTATACCCATCTTCGAATAGCCTTGAACTGCTAAATTAATGATGACTTGAGATGGGTTACAAGAGAAATTGTGAGTCTCTTTGTAGAAACCTGACAATCCCTAAGTTGGTGTAAAGATTGTAAATACTTCGAAAGCAGTTGCCTAGTTATGTACAGCACCCTCTTTTTCATTAGGCAGTCGGGTAAAAATAACAGATAGTTTAGTTGTTTCACCTAAAACTAATTAAAACGTTACTTACATTTTAATTATATTTCCCATCAATTCCTAGTTTGTACGCTGACCTAGTCATCTGTCTACGTACCTTACCAGTATCAGTCTTGGGGCCGAGTTACGGTCAAATTAACCTAACGAGACAAGAATATTATTCAGCCTTAGAATTAGTCACATTTACCCGTTTTTTCCTGCGGGAAATTCACTTACTCGCGAGTAAAGGCTGACTTATTCCGAGATTATATTTTATTTTCGTTCGGTTGAACGAGCCTTTAAGAAAATATTATCGTATAGGCATCTACCTAATACGAGGAATCGATACTTATGCCATGCATGTATACATGTTCCTCATTGTTCTAGGTAACTGAATTATAAACAGGGTATTAAACACGACGCTGATTCAACTTTACGTAGAGACAACGTGCGTTAAGATTGCTTATGCAGTAAAATTTAACTTTAACACGGGTAATTTTGACTCTGATCATTGCATTAAGTCGTTAATAGTGAAGAAAAAGAATAGATAAAAGAAGAAGGTTAGGTACTTAGGTATTTATAGAAGCAAGTTAAATCCAAACTATGTTTACAGTATAAAATTGCATAAAGTTACAGCTCAAAATAATCTAGAAGTGTTTTACTGATAGAGCGCGCCTGCGTAAAAAAAGTGAAATCGACCTGTGAAGTGTTATAAAAGGGGGTTAACATGGTGCACTGAAGTTACTACATACTTCATTTTGTTGAATAAGGAATACATCATTCCCTAACTATCAGTAACTATCCATTTGCTAATCGTATCTACCTAATTATCTCTAAAATTTAAGACATAAGTACTTAAGTAAATCAACGACGTACAAGTTATGGGTAAGGCTCAAAAAAATTGTACATAAATTAAGGGTTAATAAAAACAAAATCACGATCGCGTCACGTGTGTTACGAAAATTACCTATACAAAATGTATGGGTAATTGTCGTAACACAAAAGAATCAATTAACTTTTGTTTTTATTAAAGCCCTTAACTAGGTACAATTTTTTTGAACCTTACCCTTATAACTACGCGCTGATTCATCTAGGTACCTAATACAATAAAGCTTAGTGAAAGCCAATTTCTCATGGCATGAATGAATCAAACCCTACTATTGTAGTGTTGCCATTGTAAACATTGTATTACGTACAACTGCAGTTAACTTAGTCAATGAAACGGCAAAATGTTTTGTGTCTGTCACTGGATGAGGTCAAATACCTTCGGAGGGATCGCAAAAAGCGGGCCTTGGAAACCAGTTTGACACAAGACGGCTACCGGAATAAGAGTACGAGAGCATATACACGCCTATCTAGCTACCCACATATGCAGTGCAACAAGTTGACTTATTATGGAGGCTGACTTGCTGACTCGAGTTTCTTATTTCTTTTGCACACATTTAAACTCGTTTGCTGTATATCTTATTGCCTATATTTATTACAGTATTCTGATGGTTAGAGGTATAATAACAACAAAGCCCTTAAAACACTTTTTTGTTACAGTTTTACAGTTGACTCAGACGGAGATTTCTAGCACTCTACCGGAGTCATGGTACGCGGCTAACGTTATAAGCGATGGAGCTTACTCGCCACGACCATTATCGGAGATATTCTCGACAGAAAGCACTTTCTTATCGACGAATCCCATCGTCGTGCTCCCAAGTTCAACCACACCTAGCTCCATTATTTCCACGTCTAACATACCGAGCACGCTTGGGACAAAAACAGAAAATCCAGCGACTGAAGTGTCTGTGATACCCTTATCGACTGAGAGAACCGTTCAGCCATTACCGACTATAACGGTGCCATCTCAACCTCCGCCGCTCCCAAGCATTTTCGTAAGCGCTACTGAAGGTTTACCGGCGCAACCACCACAGGCTCAGCTTCCAACACTATCGCAGTTCCAGCAGCCGCCTGCGGCTCCGCAACTCCCTCCGATACCATCAACACCGCAACAAGTCCAGATACAAACAGCCCAACAGATCTCACCGTTACCAGCAGGCCTGCTGCCAAACATACCGAACATTCCGCCGAATTACTTCCTCCTATTCCCTCAAATGGGACAACCTATTCAGAACTTTCCTCCCTCTACTTCGGTTCCGGTAACAAGCATAACGCCTCCGAGTGTGACAAGTACGCTTTTGAGTAGCGTGTCAACTCAAGCACCTTGTGCTAACGTTACGCCTACCTCGGTACCATCAGTCAACTCTCAGTTCCCTACATTCAAAATCCGTATGGTGGCTCCTAGTGGATCCATTACCAGCGTTAGAATCAACTCCAACCCCACTATTTCCTCCACTACGACTCGAAGACCCGTCTCGACGAGGTCTAGAAGAAAGAACAGGAATAACTATGATGGTTGCGTTAACGGCTGTGGCGGGAACAAGCAGCCGATTTGCGCGAGTCCTTCAGGAGTGTCGCCGATCGATCCCGATAACCTGAAAGGGTTCCCATCGGTATGCCATATGGCATGCCATAACTCATTCAGGAAAATAAGTAAGTATTTTTATATATTTTGAAGAATTCTACGATAAACCAGGCTTTGTTTGTAAATCCAGACATTTCAATTTACAATTGTTTCGTCCAATAAGAATCAGTCCTGGGACAGTCACTGTCTCAGCACTCTCAACTAAACAATGAGATTACTAATGACGAATGGAACCACCATACCATAGAACCTATTTACAGTAAATTGTGATAATTATCATTGCCTGTCTTAACATTTATTATTGTGACAACGATCTACGTAGAGTCATAAATATTTTTTAATGGTAGGTCACAAATCAGTAAACTCGTGGAGAGCGGACAATACTCTAGCGACTATTCATTCTTCGCCATAGTAATAATAATAACTTAACCAAGATTTTCCCGTAACTCTAACAATTTAAAGGTTACTGGTAGTTTCTTCGTGAGCGATTTAACTTTCGGCCAGCCCGAGTTATGTGTGAAATAGTGCGTGTCCATAACCTAACCAAAACAAATATTCAGACCGGTTGTGCGCGCAAATGCGGTGTTACCTCATTCGAGAGCGAGCTCCGACGGGTCAGCACTATTGTGTAGTTATTGACAGAATTAGGTGATGTTCATTACACTTTTACCGGTTATGAATACTCTACCGCGTTCCTCTGAACATGCAGTTAAATACCCGTTAAACGTTTTTTGATTAAATACATGTAACGTTAATATTTACCTACACTCGAACCTGATTCCTGACCCACCATAGAATCATTACAGTTGAAAATCATAGTGACATTGCCTTGCTCTACAAAGATAAACTTTATTATGTTTACTGTGACAACGCTCTGCGGTGGATTAGAAATCAATTGTTTCGACCGTAGAGTAAAAAAAAAGGTTTAGGTAACATTCTCATTCATTAATAGGTATGTCCCATAGTTCTAAATTCGTCATTTTTTGATATTTTTTTTATGACTTAAGGTCGGTAGGTATCTGAGCTAATTTATAAAAGTTGTGCATTTCTTTTATTTTTCATAAAATTTCATTCCGTACGTCATTCGTACCATTTACTCATTATAATATCTTATTAGTTAATTTTTTCTATTCCAGTATACGAGAAGGTGGCGGACGGAAAATGCGGCAGACTTCGTACTCGAATCAGACCCATCGACGAGAGCAAATTGAAGAAAGACGACTTGAACAAAGCAACATACACAATCGTGCAAGACGGCCCGTCAGTTGTCGAATTCTCACCGCTAAGTTATTAAAAGTAGACTAAATCGCACTAACTCTTATCAGAAGTACCCGCATCGAAAAAGCGTGTGTAATACAAATAGAAAGGTATCTTTGGGTGAGTGAAGTATGACCATATTCGAAAACTGGTAAATAAATATTGAAACGCATACGCAAATACAAGATGATATGAAATACGTAACGTAATTAATTCCTGAAATTCAGAATAATGTTAGCACTTTTTAGGAAAACTTTGATGACATAATATTTTTTTATTTACAAATGAAAATGAGAAACTACTCTAACTATATTTTTACGTTTTATTAACAAACAGGTATCTATGTTATCGTTAAGGTTTTCATTATCACCATGTATTGTGTCTAATCCACGTGGCCCTAGCCCAGTCTACGATTTGGATCCATGGACATCTATGTGCACCCAGACTTGACAAGAAAGCTTTTTCTCTCAGAGTCTATTTTTTAATTTATACAATCTACATACATATTTAAAAAATCTGAGGTTTTTGAGTATGATAGGCCCACCGCTGTCGTAATTTAAAACTAACACCCATGTTTCTATTTCTACATTCTGTAACTGAGTTTTAACTTAAATATAAAAGTATATTGACTAGAATAGATCGATTGTAGATTTAAGTGTAGTGTAAAATTATAGAGATACTAATTAAACATGCTGAACACGTCAACCACAAGATTGTATGAAAAAGTCATCACCGACAGACTAAAAAAATGTACCTAATTAAATGAGGGCACCAATTCACAAACGTCAGTTCTCTCTGACCTAAATTGCTCGAGTAGGTACTGTAAGGCGAATTTTAGCTCCTTTATTGTCCTTTCTGCTCTTTTTCGTCGTCTTTCATTGATCTAGAGAATATTGTTTTATCAAAGAAAATACGAATTTGAAAATTATTGAAAGGGTTTTCATAGGTTGTATTAATTTAAATGGACTATTTACCGCCAGTCTTGTGGTTTATTACTATGTGATCGAAATAATTGTTATTTAAGTAAGTATATTGTTATATATTGAAACAAACTTTTAACATGGCAGAAGGCGAAGTCAAAGACAATCCGTCCATTTATTAAGTTCAGATTGAGTCCACAGCCATTTATTTATGATAATAAAAATATTTTACTTACAGTTGTCTGGTTTTTTTACTGACTTAACTAAAACGACAAAGAAAACTATTTGACATACTTATTATGATGTTTTATTCAATTTATTTTTATGATCTTAAGGTCAATTAAGAAAAGTGTAAGTAGGTGTTAAGTATCGATTTAAAAAACTTATTTATACACAAAATAAGTAAATCAGTACAAAAATAAAAATATGATATAAAATATGACGAAACGTAAATGAGAAAATAATAATACAAACAGCAAGTAATTCCACTCTTTGACTACCTACACTTTTTTAAACTGACTTTATAAATTAAAATATTCTATACAATTTATCAATTCAGTCTGTATTTGAGATGTAAGCAGATTACGCTAATAAATACAAAAATGATCATTCTCCTTAATACATTCGCTGTCAACATAATAAAGTCTAAAGCTATCTCAATAATGTACAATTATTACATCTTAATAACTACAAGATTTAGTGGTGTTTTGTTTCATTCATTAGGAAAATATTTCTACTTAGTAAAGTCAGCAAAACATATCAACACGGTTAGAATGCTAAAAAGGTACCTACACACACTCTTGTTATCTCAATATTAAAGTCGCGTATAATATTTTTAGCACGTCAACCGTGTCGGTATCGTAGTGCTGGCGGTCCACCATTCATCTAGATTAGTATTTTGGTCACATATATTTATATGTACATATTTGTATTTCGATTACAATCGCCGGCCAATTCAGCCTAGTACTTCGAAGAATGAAAGCTAACTTTGTAATATCACGTTAGGGAGTACCTACTATTACTACTCATTCATTTAGTTCCCGGCATCTAACGAAATTCAGCTTACTAAATACTTAAAATCTTACCCCGGCCCGGGGACTGTAAGTACAAAGCAAAAAATGCAACAAACAATTCCTATATGGCCAACCACTTCTGATTTTAGATGAATGTCAAAGTTAAATCAATCATAAAGACCATTCTCCACAAAGGCAAGAGAATAGAACAGTAAAAGTAAATATGTTATGATCACAAAACAATTATCCACGTCTTTGTCCCTATTTATTATGAATACAATAAAAAATCCAAGAAGGTATACAAACTTTCACTTATGTGCTGCCAATCATTGAGGAGTTGCAGTGTAGATCGTCAATTCGTGCTGATTAAAAAACTTATTGAACAAACTAAATTGGGTTAATGATCTAATTAGACAGTTGGCCTCACAAAACAAAAGTTCGCTACCTCTCCCAATCCCACAGTTGCGTTATTCCATGCTATTGGTTTGTAACTGGCGCAGTCGTCTGTCGATTGGACAAGATTTAGGCGTGGTTGGACTAAAAGTAAATAATATATGACGATGTATAAAAATTACCGCTTGCATAATTTCGTGCGTATGATTTTGATAAAGTATAAAAATGTCCACATATGTATATTAGACCAAATACAAAGATGTTGCGACAATAGACTAAAGATCGACAGTTAGACGCCGTGTTATCATTATCACCAATAATCCTCGCGCCGTCACCCTGTGGTCTCCGCGCGGTCAGCGAGTTAACGACGCTTGTTGGTCCACGAATTTTCGAGTAACTAGTCTGTTAGCAATTGGCTACATGTATGTTTTCGTAATGTCAAATTTACTAACGCAAAAAAAGAAAGCTTATTGGGTGCATGAAAAAAGAGGATTCCCTCTCAAAGGAGGGTGGGATGCAGTGCATCGTCGGCACGACTTATCGTACTCGCGTGAATCATCCGCGGGCAACGAGTGGTCCACTCGAGACCCGCGTGTTGGCAATGCGCAGGCATACGAGCAGCGAATTGTCATCGAGTGGTTGACCCGCCGCCCGCGCGAGGGCTTACAACCGAGGCGATCCTGACGCTACGGAGTCGATGTAGTGAGCGAATGGCTATACAAGTTAATACAAATAATACTATCCGCACAAGGCGGGGTGGTGCTGATTGGGTGCCGGGTGGCTCTCATGAGCTATGACCTTAAAAGTAAATATGACGAGGTATAAAATGTCCACTTGCATAATTTCGTGTGTAAATTTTGACAAAGAATAAAATTTCCACATGTATATTGGGCAAATATAAAGATGTTACGTGGGGGTTCCGATGTGTGCTTTTTATAATCCTGGACCTATGATAAGATTTAGACATTTGTATACTTTGATAGTAGTCATTTTTATATTCCGACTAGATAACACTTACGCGACATTTTGAACTATTGGCTTTCTTATACACAAAGCATTTTACAATTTAAAGGTAGACGACATATTTAGTTTTAGTCCAACGCATAAATCCTGGACGATGCACACTTGGAACATCCATCCTAAACAAGTCTACTATAACTTTTCTGTTTTATTTGCATTTATAATTGTTAAGAGCTATAAAGGAAGGACTCACTGGCGCCTACAGGTACATTCTTCGGTTAAATCGTGACCTAATGTCTGTGAATTCCTGGGCATTTCTAGAATCTTTGCTGGAAGTTGCCCTGTTGTTGGTTACCGCCGCCCTGTTGTCCACCGAACATCATCTGCTGTTGCTGGTGGAATTCCTGTTGCCCGCCGCCGCCCGCGTTGTTGCCTTGATTGGGGCCTGGAGTACAATGTGATTGTGTTACTACTAAGGTAGAGTAATATTGTAAAAATAATAGTTGATCATTTTAATTTCGTTGAGAACGACTAATGTGAACTTTCCAAAGCTCATTCAATATTCCTTTAGGACCGTCATTGTCATTAGTTATACCTATACGTTCCAGAACCTGCTACAGGACAGGACTTATATTACCAGTAATATGTATAAGTAATATAATATGACAGGGTTAAAAATATATCATTCTAATTAGTCCGTAAGTTAGAGTATGGAAAAAACATCGACAAAGGTACAGATCATCAAACTTCCTGAGTGAGAGCTCGTGACGTCACGTTTGATTAAAAATTGTTCTCAAACGTGACGTCACGCGAAACTTTTGGGCTCTGTATTATCGTTATTTTTCGTCTGTCAAATAAAAGAAAAAATATGGGTACAATATTTTTTCGTAGTCTATCTGACGGACTGAATATATTTTTCTAGTCAACTAGCCTATTGGTACAAAAACACTAATTGTTTAACCAGAAACAATAGTTTTTTTTATATTATTATTAATCTTACCTGGCATTCTCATTCGTTTCGCATTGCTGGCACCGTGATCGTGATTATTGGCTTGCACTTGATTCTGCTGTGTCTGAAAAATTACGAATACAATTAAAAATTAACACTACCGTTCAAAAACAACTGTCAGTTTGTCATTTTTCGATAAAACTGTTAAGAACATGTAGACAGTCAATATACATAAGGTTTCAATCAAGTAACACACTAATTCTAGTGCTTGTTTAAAACCTGAGTATACCTACCGATACATTTTCCAAACACTGAGTAGTTGGACCGTATAAAGAGGAGCATCTACGGCGAACGAGGTAGGACCGTTAAGGGTTACCGAAGTACCTGCGTAATAAAGGCATTTATAAAGCCAGGGAAGAACATAAAAAACTATTTTACTTTTATTTGTAGCATTTGTTTTGTTTGTCTATACTAAGCAGATTAAGATGCGATATGGAATTAGAGATCAAAGTTGTAAACAAACGTGTTGCCATTGCAAAATTGCAATAAAAGCAAACGCAATTAGGAAAACTTAAAATTCAATAATTACCTTAGATAAAAATGAGTACAACTAATTTATTAGCAGAATAAAACCGTGTGAACATTACAAAACATTTAAATAAACAAAGGAACAAGCACATCTTTTTTTAATGCAAATATGATTATTTTATAATTATGCCACTGGCAATGGTTAGAAATTGCAAACATTTGGCTCGTATTTTTATTCGTATTCATATTTATATAATTAATTGTTCAGTGAAACTTATAAAACGATGAAATATTGTTCAACTTGCGATTGACGGACTTAAAAGATCGTGTGTAGACTGCTTTTCTACCTCCGCGCGTGGAAGCCATTTTATAAATCTTATTATTCGTTTTCTGACATCTGTCGTGATCGAAATGTGTTATCTCACATTAAATGATTATTATTATTATTATTTATTTATTTTTCTCCTCGTTTCCCTATCAAATGCAATTCATTAGATATACAATAATGCCACGTCATGTTACGCTTAGGGTCCTTAGTGTAATGTGTGTTGTGCGACTAGTAATGAGAAGCAGTAAGTACTTTTAAAAATACAATGTCGTATTTTCAAAAGAGATTACATAATATGCTACGAATATTGTTATGAGTCAATAAACTAAAAAGTAGTTAAAAAATTAATATAATTATATATCAATTAGTAACAAAAACAGGTTGACTACCTCTGGAATGTCACTTTGACATTGACAGTTGGTTGTTTACATTATTGATCTCTAATTCCATATCGCATCTTAGCAACTATTAGTTGCCAACTAACTATGTAGTACAGATAGATTGATAGATACATGAAAGCCCGCACGAATGGATTGAATGAGTGAATAATGATAATGTATGTATGAGTCCTAATAATTAAATGTAGATTATAGTCCCTAGACAACAATGCATGACAGTTTAATACAGCATATTTTTTGCAAATAAAAACTTGGTCTAAAGTATTTTGTCTTACTTACTTCGATATTATTTTGATCTTTTTGAAATAGTAACTTACATTATTTTGCTGCTGTTGTTGCTGATTTTGCCTAGCCTTTGAATCACTCTTGTCATCTTGATCGTCATCAGTCAAGAACTCTCTTTTCGGGTATGGGATGGGGCATCCAGCGAATACATCCTAAAAATAAAACAAAATCAAAATATTATTATTTACTAACTTGGCAATAAACTACACGATTTAATATACTCAGAAGTGATTCAGTATTATGGCTAATTGTAAGACTAATTGTATTTTGCTTTTGGATTTATCGATTAAAATTATAATCGAACTCGCCGATTAGGTTCCTGTATTGGTCACACTGGCATCGCATCTCGCACGTGATTGGTCGCTCCCCATGCCACAACGGGATATTGAGCTAGGCTAGAGGCCGTATAAAATAAGCGATTAATATTACCTGAGTGGGTAACGGGTCCTCGGAAAAGTATGGATCTTGCATTGCTTGCTCTGAAGTTATTCGTCTATTAGGATCCATTAGAAGCAGCCGTTGTAAAAGGCTAAACGCCTTGCTGTCTGGTTTGATTTTATGCCTGTCCATATATTTCCCTAAAGAGCAGTTTTGGTAGCTGAAAAAAAAGTTGCATTTTTTTTTTAGTAAGTAAGCTGAACAATAGAACTGATTCAAACAAATTGCATTTAAAGTGTACTGCAACTGCTGGTTTTTTTTTAAAGGTTTGTTTGATAAGAACAAAAAACATACACATAGATACATATCTCATTCTCACGCCTGTATTCCCAAGAGGGGTAGGCAGAGCACGTGAATTCAAAAATCCAGTGCCAGTGCCACGTTTAGCAATTTCAGGGTAACCAGATGGTTAAACGTGATACTGCAGTGACAGGTTGCTAGCCCATCGCCCACAATACACTAACTCTTTCCCAGAGTCGACTCTTACGACACCCACGGGAAGAAAGAGGGAGGTGCTATTCTAACCCGGCACCACACGGGAAGACCAAAAAAACTAAATATAATTACTTTGATCTCTTGAAATCCTTGACTAGAGTAGCATGCTCTGGCATTTTTCTAATGTCCTCCCAGTCTTTCTCTTGCGGGAAGCCCATCACATTGAATATCCTATCCAGCTGGTCGTGATGATACGGATTGCTAGTTTTGATATCTTCCTGACGGCAGTGGAATATTGGCTCGGACGTTAGCAGCTCTGCAAAGATGCAACCTATCGCCCAAATATCTGGAAAAGTAAAAAAGAACTAAAATCTATCATGGCTAAGAAACATATTATACACAGACAGATATATAAAGACTATACAGAGATGGTCACATTCTCTAGTATTGCCAAATCAAAACCAAAATTTGTTGCTTGGCATATGTGACACTTTATTTATTAATTACCAGTATAGTTTATTTGGCAGGAGCCAAACATCAATCCATATTCTGCTGAATCAGTCATAAATTAATTACATTTTACATTAACACATTCGGAACCAAGGGCCCGGCTCCCGGGTTCTTCAAAACATTCAACCGGTAGCCGGGTTAATTTTGTACTAGCTATAGACTACTCGGTTCCGCGCAGATGTTTTGATTTTAGGCTTGGTCGTGAATGTGTTAAACCCACTGTACAATTTTGTCAGGCACACTTTCATGACCAAAGAATCTTGTGCTGAGCAGAGAAGTGTTTGAGAATTTTGTTCCCAAATTTCTCTACGAGGCTGACGTAGGTCACCCTAAGTTTACCTAAGTCTCTTCAAATACAAGATTAAGAAAAAACACTTTAACCTCTTTCCACTTTTTGTCTTTGACCCAACTTAGCAGTGGGCAGACCTAAACCGATTTGTCTGATTAATTTTACCTATAGCTTTGGTGTAATGCCGAGCACCCAACAACAATTCTGGAGCTCTGTACCAGAAAGTCACCACAACGGGGTCCAAGTCGGCTAGGGGCTTCAATGGAGCATTGAAGAGACGGGCAAAACCCATGTCGGCGATCTTGACCCTGCCTCGCTCTGGTCCCTCGCCCATGACAAGTATATTAGCAGGTTTCTGAAAATTTAGATTAATAAAGACATCCTCCTACCTGACCTGTTACTATTCTACCTTTTCCATCTTTGCAAACCTAAAACTATGCTAGAAGTGGCTGCGAAGCGTGATATAGATATAATAATCTTTTTGTCTATGTCACGTTTCGTGTGCTCTGTCTACCCCATTTGGGAACTCGGGCACGATTGTATGCATGTATGTATGTAGACATCAAAAAATGCTAAGAGAAATTCATAGTCCAGCTATGCACCAAAGATTATCGGATATTAAGTGTTTTCCCATTCCCAAATTAAATAGCTTAGTTAAATGCATATAAGTATATCTAAAATAACATGACATCGAGACATGCTTTAATTTTCCTGGTAAACTACGCAGAAAACTCTTTTATGTAGAATAAGCATGCTAAAACCTCTACAAATAGTAATTTAAATTAATAGTAGCCCTTACCAAGTCCCTGTGTAACACCCAGTTGGAATGTAAATAATGTATTCCATCCAAAATCTGGTAGAGGAGACTCTTCACCATGCCTTTAGGAACCATAACTGATTTCTTATTCGCCTTAGCTGCTCGGTGGAACTTGATGATGTGCCACAAATCATGTTCTGCATAGTCGAAGAGCAGCCAGACTTTGCGATCAGTGTGTGAAAGAAACACTCGTATAAGGTTTATCACATTTGAATGCTTCAGTTCTCGAAGCAGCTGAAAAAAAGAGAAGGAAAACTCTGTGTTACATCAAAATGAAAAAATATTCTTGTTTCAATATAAGACGAGGAGTGATATTGAAAGTGATATTGAAAGAAGAGTGAGTGCAGGAAATATCTAGTCAATGGAGCGCTGCGCGCCTTCGTAAGCAGTCAGAAGGTGTCGAAAAAGGCATGTCTGGCTGTCCACAGAGGGGTGCTTGTTCCAACACTACTGTACTGTAGCGAAAGTTGGGTATGGCAAACAAAGCATAAAAGTAGAATAAATGCCGTAGAAATGAGAGCATTAAGGAGTATGGAAGGTGTAACACTGAAAGACAGAATACGAAATAGTGTGATAAGGGAAAGAGCTGGAGTGAAAGTAGATATAGTGAATAGAATAGAAAAAAGTATGCTTAGTTGGTTTGGTCACATAGAGAGGATGGATGAAAGAAAATTTAAACGGGGAATGTGGATGGGTGCAGTGGGAGGGGAAGACCTCGACGGACGTTCCGTGACCAAATCGCGGACGTTTTAGAAACAGGTCAGGTCAAGAGTACAAGAGTAGGAGATTAATGAATGTAGATGAAGCAAAAGAGGTAAGTCAGAATCGTAGCGAGTGGAACAAAGTAGTCTCTGCCTACCCCTGTGGGAAAGAGGCGTGACTTTATGTATGTACTAGCTTTCCGCCCGCGGCTCCGCCCGCGTGGAACTCGGTTATATTGCGGTATAAAGCACAACTATAAGAAAA
>BHDV01003856.1:41328-57510 GCA_005406045.1 Adoxophyes honmai | reverse complement strand
CTTTGACACAAAACCGTTAAAATAAAATTATTGTATGAATTTTTCAGGTAAGTTTCTTGAGCGATGTTTTGTTTTTGACGTAAAGATTTTTTTAGGCTGGCAAGAATGGCAAGAGGAGTGAGCGAGACAATCTACTCCCTTGTTGCAGGCTCACCTGTCCTTAACTTGCCTCTATGCAGGGTTTCACGTAAAAAGGACTCTATTGCCTTGTGATATGGTTTATATTAATAAACGAACATTTCCCAAGTGCGCGATCATGTTAAGGGCCGATAGGACCTTCCTACATCAATGCTAATTCTGGACTGCAATTTAGACGTTGGTAATGGGGAACACTTGTCAAGGCTCGGCCAACATGTATTGCAGCCTTAATGAATAGTTCTGTAAGTTCTGTTCTGTTTTCATTCTGTTTAGTGTCACATAAGTGTCACAGAATGAAGGAACCCGGCTCCCGCGTTCCGGGTATTACATGAGCTATTTTAAGAAACCCGGGAGCCGGGTCCTGGTAAACCCATTTATTTATTTAAAATTACGACTAAATTATAAGTTTCGGCTAGCATAGTGAAATAATGTATACAAATTTTTCGAGACTCTACGATTATTTTGTCTGGATTGGAATGTTGACGTTTGGTGTTTTTGACATTGACATTGACACATCATGACCTGACGGATCATTCTGTGAAAACTCTCCGTCCACGCAGTCGTGTTGCGTGTGAATTTCTAATTATTTCGTCATAGGCGAAAAAGAAATCTTGGAACATGATAATTTAAAAAGTATTAGTTGCTTTTATCAAAAATGCTTCGTAAATATTTTTCACGTGCAGTTAAATATGGAGTGGTAGGCGGGGTAGCAATCGGTGGTACTGCTTTGGCTGTGGCATACGATTACGACTCTTCAACCATAGTCAGGATCACGAGAACAGCAGTAACAGCTATAGACATTGGAAGGACTTATAAGACAAAGTTATACAATAAAGAATGGGACAAGAATTCCAACGAATACCTTGAAGCTAAGAGTGAAGCTCACAAAATCAGTGCAGAGAAATTGCTTGAACTGTGTAAAGCTAATAAAGGTGCGTATATTAAGGTCGGTCAACATGTTGGAGCGTTGGACTACTTGCTGCCAAATGAGTATGTAACCACAATGCGGATTTTGCATAAGGATGCCCCTCAGAACACCGTGGAAGAGCTTTATAAAGTTATTAGAGAAGACCTTAATGAAGATGTAAGTATTTTAACATCAATTTTGGTTTCTTGTTGTTGTTTTTTAATTGTCTAAATTTAAAAATGATTAAATCTTTTTTTCTTCCTTATCCTTATCTTTCTTCCTTATCTAGTCTAAACAAGAAATGTATTTTGACCTAGTTCCACTTAAAGTAAAGCATAAAATATGCAAAGTTGTTCAATCCATAGATGATGTGTCACACAAAATTAGGGAATTTCTAGACCCCCGCCCCACCCCTCAAGTCACACATTTAACTATGAAAATTAAAGTAATTTAGTTAAATATTAAAAACAGGAAAGTAACAAATAAGGTAAAATATATATGTATATATTTTTAATAACAACTTACTCAATTTAAAATAATATTTTTTTTCTGTTTCTTAGTTCTGAGCTCTAACCATGCATAGGTGGTTGATTGTTTAATCATGGATGATTTTTTTTAGCCAAGCAATTTGTTTATGGAATTTGACTCAGAGCCACTGGGTACAGCCTCACTAGCTCAAGTTCATCGAGCTAAATTAAAAGATGGTACCGAAGTTGCGGTAAAAGTTCAGCACCATTTTGTACGTAAGAATATTCAAATAGACATAGCATGGATGGAAATAGTCCTAAGGACTATGGGAAGGCTGTTCCCTGAATTTCAAATGCAGTGGCTCATAGATGAGACTAGGAAGAACATTATGAAGGAATTGGACTTTTTACAAGAAGGAAAGAATGCTGAGAAAGTCGCTGAAATGTTTAAAAATTATTCTTGGTTGAAAATACCTAAGATATTCTGGGACTACAGTACTGAACGGGTTCTTGTCATGGAGTATGTTCATGGTGGACAAGTAAATGATGTAAAATATATTGAGGTAAGTTCTTGTCAACATTTTTTTCTCACAACATTGACATGTTATGATGTGTAAACGAAAATGTTATGTCATAATGAAAAAAGTCATATCATCAACTCAAACATACCAAATTTCAAGTTATACCAACCCAGCATGAAAGTAGGTCAAATATCATTGGCAGATTTCACCAAATAGAGAGAACAGCTAGGTGTTGGTGTTAAAATTTTGTTGATTGTCACAATCAAGAAATCTGCTATTTTTAAAGAAAAAGTTCTTTGATAATTCATTTGCATTTAATCTTACATTTTTAGTTGTAGGCAAGACATACCGTTTTGTTTAAGTTAATAAATAAATAATCATGTAACACTTCAAACGATTGACTTAGACCCAAATTAACCATTCATTGCATAAATCCATTTGAATGCTTTTAATGTTATGTGCTCCAAAATCAATGAGTTTGGAAACCATGCTTGGTTGGTTTATAAAAAGTTTGTTAAGTAAAGCTACTTTATAAGCTTTGAGTAATTAGAAATTTTCCAATAAGTTATCATGGTCAGTACAGTTACCAAGAAAGATAATGAAACATCCAAAACCAAAGTATGTAACTGTATACATGTTTTTACATATTGTTAAATTCTCAATCTTAAGGTTGCATGTTAAAATTTTACCAAATAAAACAATATTTTTAGAAACACAAAATCGATAAAGCTGACTTATGCCGGAAGCTGGGTGATTTGTATTCACACATGATTTTCATCAGCGGCTTCGTGCACAGTGACCCTCATCCAGGCAATATCCTCGTGCGGAAAGACCCTGGAGCCAAGGATGTCACCGTCTTCTTGCTGGACCACGGTTTGTATGCTGTAAGTTTTACATAAACAAAAAACAACTTTAACCTGGTTGTTTTTCATTTATTCTATTCAATTACTAATGTAAATAGGACTACCTATTGAAATATGAACATTTACAGTGCAGACTATTTCATACATATCAGCTTCTGTGACTATTTTGTTTAACCTCCCTTTCTAAATTTCATTGTAAGCATAATTTTTGTGTTTGATTAGTGATTACATTTCAATAAACTCCTGTCCAAAGAAGAAGAGAAGGTTGGTTTTCTAAGCATTTGGCTTTACTCAAGTAAAATTCCTTAGACACAGTTTCTCCTAATTTATATTTGTGTCGAGCCCCGCGTGATGTGGCGCTTTACATACAAACAATAGGATGCCTCATTTAAATTCCGGGAATTGATTAGCAAAATAATCAACACGCAAGAGTGTTAATTAGAAAATATTATTAATATCACTGCCTCTATCGTAAAATAAGTATGTAGTCTACACTAATATTATAAAGAGGAAAACTTTGTTTGTTTGTTTGTTTGATTGTAATGAATAGGCTCAGTTACTACTGGACCGTTTTTAAAAATTCTTGCACCATTCGAAAGCCACATTATCCACGAGTAAGGCTAAATTTTATTTTGAAAAAAAAGAGGCTTCCGTAAAATATTTGGGTTTAGATATCTACATCTACACTAATATTATGAAGAGGAAAATTTTGTTTGTTTGTAATGAATAGGCTCAGAAACCTACGATCCCAAAATCCGAAATTTACGCGAAAGAAGTCGCGGGCGGAAAGCTAGTATAAAATAAAATAAAGTCGTTTTCCGCTGTCTATATTTGTGCTTAGATCATTAAAACTACGCAACAGATTTTGATGCGGTTCGTTTCAATAGATAAAGCGATTCAAGAGGAAGATTTATGTGAATAAGTATGTAATATACGTGTATTTGAGAAACATTGTCAATTTTTGTGGTTTCTAATATTAAATCGGCACTATATTCGTGCGAAGTATGCTTTGATTGTTGTATTCCAGCTTGTTGAATGAGATAATATCCACTTACACTGACTTCTAACACTTCTTTTTTTTCTTACGCTGGCCCCGTGTGGTGCCGGGTTAGAATAGCACCTCCCCCTTTCTTCCCGTGGGTGTCGTAAGAGTCGACTCTGGGAAACGGGTTAGTGTATTGTGGGCGATGGGCTAGCAACCTGTCACTGCAATATCACGTTTAACCATCTGGTTATACTGCTGAAATTGCTAAATGTGGCACTGGATTTTTGAATCCATGTGCTCTGCCTACCCCTCTTGGGAATACAGGCGTGAGAATATGTATGTATGTATGTATGTAAATAGTCAGTCATTATAAGTAATTATTTAAGTATAGTAGATTTGTTTAGGTAGTTAAAACAATGTAAACATTCTTGACATGTCTTTTTGTTGAAATACAGTCTAAAAATGAAAATCGTTACACTATACAATTCAATTATGAAAGTAAATGATTTTTTCATTTCATTTTTTCGTAAATGATTTATAAAGTGTATGTTTAAATAAAAAGACACGTCAAGATTGTTTATATTGTTTTAACTACCTAAACAAATCTACTATAGGTACGTCCAGTTACCCTATGAATCTAAAATTAACTCTATCTATTAAATTATTACTAATAATTTTCTACGTGTATTCGAAAAATAAGCCAGCATAGCATAAGAGAGCGCGAGTAGAGATGCGCGCGAGATAGACTATACCTTTCACTGTGTTACTAGAGTTACCGTTGAAAAGGTGCCTTTTTTTATTAAACTTCATTCATAATCAATTTCCTTTTTCAGAATCTAACGGATAAGTTCCGATACCACTACTCGAAGCTGTGGCTGTCCATCATCTCCCGCGATCGCGAGGAGATGAGGATCCATTCTGAACAGCTGGGCATCCGGAAGGAGCTGTACGGCCTCTTTGCCGTCATGGTCTCTGGCAGGCCATGGGACACCATCATGAAAGGCATCAGCAGAACCAAGCCGTCTTCAGAAGAGGTTTGTTACGTTATTTTACATCTACCGTGTGGTGTCGGGTTTTGAATAACACCTCTCCATTTCTTCCGTGTCTGTCGTAAGCGACTAAGGAAATAAACAAGCTAGCAACCTTTCACTTTCACTATTGTATCTGCCAACTCAAAATCTAAAAAAGGTATATTAGAAGTGGCCGCGAAACTTGAAAGAAGGAAAGAAAGAAAAATGTTTATTTTTAGGTCCCCAAACCATCCATCACCATACAAAAATAATAAACCGGTAAACCATTCGTTCAATTGGCTTCAAACACGACTGGGCATCAATTTCAACTGTCATGACTTTACGCGATATCAAGTGTTTCAGTTTTAAAGTGGGATTGGTTTCTTATTCTTAAATTATAGCGGTAGTGATTCCGAGCGCGTTGACAATAGCGCGGCTGGCTTGGAAATGTTTTAAAGCAAATTTGTATAACAACCAGCCAGTACTTAGCAGCTGTGCGTGAAAAATTTCATTTTTAAATTACTTTAAACATACGCACATTAATTATTTTATTATCTTGGTAAACGTTTTTAATCAAAAGCGACGCCTGCACGGCTCTACTGTATTTTATTTATGAAGGAAATCACGAACCGGGTCTTCGTTTGCCACATTTTTTTAACCACAACACAACACAAGATAGGTATCTATCGAAAACTAAAAGTACCTACGTACTGGCGATGTCTTAATAATCGCAGATTTACACATGCAAGTGTTGCGATAAAAGTTGTTAAAAGCACACATTTAGAAATCCGTTGACCAAAGTGATGTGTTAATTCTTATGACGTATCTCTTCGACTGTTTGATTATTCTCGGAATCCCAACTCCCAACCATGATCTAGTGTAAACATGAAATATGCTAATGCGTTGCTCAATGAAAAAAACCATAAGCGTGTTGACTGTTCTATTCACCTGTCTGTGCCATGAGTAATTCGACGTAAGTGACGGATAAAGTTCGATAACCTTCATCAGAGCATCTAGTGTATTGAAAACGATATCGATTTCGTTTGCGAGTTATCGCAAAATTGTATGGAAACTGACACAGCGCCGCCAGCGGAACGTTTGCACAACTGCCGCGATCGAGACGTCTCCATACAATTCCAGGTTAAGTCGCAAACGAAATCGATATCGAGTTCATCATCGTTTTCAATATAATATACAATACTCGCAGACTTTGTGCGCCGCGGACTCAATCGCACAAAAAGTCAGTCGTCTGCGCTGCGCCATATAATATCTATATTCCCAAACGGGATAGACAGATCACACGAAGCGTTTTGTAGATACTTACCATATCTAAACTTATTTCCTTTAGTAGCCTCTTGCGACATCCATGGCAGAAATAAAGGGGTGGTATCCTAAATCCGACACCATATGGAATTAATTCATTGTTTATTGCAAATATTTTTACGAAACAAAGTTGATGCATCTCACAGACTTATATCGAAATAGATGATTCAAGTGTATGTAGGTCACAGATTTATATCGAACTAGATTACTCAAGTTTATGTACTTTGCGTGCCAAAATGGAGCCAAAAGGAAGAGCAATGCTCCTCTTTTGACGCGATTTTATTTAGTTTTTTAACATTTAGATTAGGTTTAACTGCCTATAAACAGGATAATTTGATTAAGGCGGCATCATCTTTGAATGGGTTTCACTCGGATTGACAATTTTCATCACTAAAGCGCTCATGTGACGATACCTACCGTCGAGAAAAAGTGACACGCTTGGTTTTCATACAAATGCAGGAACTCGCGGTATCTAGTTCGATATAAATCTGTGATGTAGGTACTTCGCGTGCCAAAAAGGAGGAGCAATGCTCTTCCTTTGACGTAATTGCATTTAGTTTTTTACCACTTATATTAGGTTTAACTGGGCAGAGACAGGATAACTTGAATAAGGCGGCGTCACCTTTGAATCGGTTTTACTCCGACTGTCAATTCCCATCACCAAAGCGCTCATAATCGTTATGTGACGTTACAGTAGTTAGAGAAAAAGTGGCACGTTTGGTTTTCATACAAATCCAGGAACTCGCGGTATCTAAGTATTTCGATATAAATCTGTGATGCATCTTTTCTGGTGTTAGATATTCTCTAACGAGACTCAATAGATCTAAACACGCTGATAGTGGTCATTGTATCGGCTGTAATATTTGAAAATATACGAAAGGGCCCACAAAGGCACCAGGTAAAAAACGTGACGTTTGTACCGTCGCGCCACTGCGCCACGCCGGTCCGCTTCCGCTCTCAATGCGTAATTTAAAATTATCGACGAACGAGATTTTAAAGTATCAAAATCCGTTATTTAAACGGATTAAACATATCGCGTCTATTTTCTAAATGTCTCTCGGCAATTCTCGCCAATCTTCACTGTGTTTGTCCACGAGTCAGGCTGATTTTAGTGTTACGCTGACGGGCTTAAAAGTTTGATATCGCGTATTGTCGAGGGAACGTTTTATAATGCTCGCTGCAAGTAGTGGCGAGCGAGCTACTCTCGGTGCTGATCAGCAAAACGCTCCATCTACACCACACATATAAGCCTGTCAGCGCTGACCGTCAGCGTGACACTAAAACCAACCTCAAATGTCACATTATTAACACCGCTGTTTATATTCCCCAGAAAAACACTTTCCAATCGGAGCTCCCCAACTTCCTCCACTACGTGACGCAGTGCCTTGAGCACGTGGACCGGCAGGCGCTGCTGGTGCTGAAGACCAACGACCTGATCCGCAGCATCGAGTATGCGCTGCATATGCAGGACCGCATGTGCGGGTTCCTGGTCATGAGCCGGTGTTGCCTGGAGAGCGTATATGTGCAGGAGTATAAGGTAAGGGGGATCTTTAAGAGCACTCTGATAGAGCAAGTAGACCAGCTAACTCTGTTGGTGCTTAAGACGAACGACCTGATCCGCAGCATCGAGTATGCGCTGCATATGCAGGACCGCATGTGCGGGTTCCTGGTCATGAGCCGATGTTGCTTGGAGAGCGCATATCTGCAGGAGTATAAGGTAGAGGCGTTTTAAGAGCACTGTGATCGTGATACGAAGACTATACGGGGTTGCGTGTGACTCTAAGGGTTCCCGGCCACAGCTGTTTGCAGTAGTTTTCATGCATTTTATATGGACACGATTGTCGCCGGTGGCCGGCACGGTACAATCGTCGCAGCTCGCCTCTCGCGGCTCGCACCGGCCACTAAACGGCTGTCTGAACTAAGCAAGTGGCTGTTATCTCTATCTTAGAGAGCTCTTATTTTTATCTTATTTTGGCCTAACCTAGACCTGCCTACATTTCTGTGTTGATTCTATGTCAAAAATCGCGTATAGTAAAGTTAGCTTAGTAGCATACTTCATTCACGGAAACAAGTTAATAAAGCGCTCTCTCTGTCACGTAATCCCATACGAATGACAAAGACAAAAAGTTACTAAAATAGACCTGAATTTTAATTTTTTGTTGGAATTGGAAGTAAAAAATTTAGGCTTTTTCAAGTTTACAATTTTATATTCGTCATGTCATAATAAATAACAAAAATGATGTTAAATTGTCTTCTCGACCCCTAAGTGACACATCATTTAACTTTATTCATTGGTGGAAGTCCATTTAAAAAATAATAATTAAACAATTAAAATTGTACGAAATTTTTATTATAAAGTTACAATCTGTCAAAAGTTTTTTGATAAAATAAAGGTAGCTAAGTTTCAACTCTGCATTTTTTGTTTTCCCCATTAACTTGTTTCCGCGAATGAACCGTAGTGGTTACCTAAAGTTGTTTTTTTTTTGTTTCAGGACACCAATTCAATTATCAAGAGGCAATACCTCAGTCTGAAATTTGCATGGTCGGTTATGATACTTTACCTGTACAGCGCGTATCTTAGTGTTATAGACAAAATTAAGTTGCCACATGACAAAGAGATAAAAATAAGATTGGCGAACCAAAACTTTAGCTAATAGGTACAGTGAATTAAGAAGTCTGAAAAATCACCAAATAGACGTTAGTCTGATGCAATGTTACTGTGCAGGTAAATTATTTGTTCTGTTCTGTTACTGCAATATACAAGTTTCTGTTCTGTCAGAGGCGGGGAGTTCAAACTAAGTGATTTTTGCTGCTGAATGCAGTTCTACCATAAACATGAGTTTACTAATTAGCGAATAATTAGTCTACAGTGGTCTGAACTCTTGCTTAGTTGCTGGTTACGATGGCGAGATGTCATGTCTTATTGTTGGTGTGGCGAATGACAAATGCAGACACAGATTAAATTTTGGTTTATTATTCAATGATACCTATGTTATTGTTTGTTGTTGGAGTTCATTTGATTATTTTACACATCTCTTTAGCCATTATGAAGTCTACATCCGTTTTTAGAATACTCAATACCTGTTTCATTTCCGTTGCAGTGTTCTTACACTTAGTGTTAGTATTTATTTATTTGTCAAATTCTAGAAAGTTGTTCGCAGAGAGACCGATAATTCCATGAAGTACCTAACTTAGCAGATATCAGTTAAAATAGAATAGAGATTACATGAATGGAATAATGGATTTGTTTAGAGGGACATGTTTATACTGTTATACAATGCGTACAGAGTACACAGATTATATTTTTATGACAATTTAATTGGACATTTATTATACAAGATGAGCATATAATTCCTAGTCACTGGTAGTCTTTTAGTCTTATCTGTTACCTCATATCTTTAATCTAGGCTTAGTCTTGCATATTCAAACAAGTGGTTTGCGTCTGATAGTTCAATCCATCTGTCTTGTACTGGATGTGCAAGGAGCCTCTCTTGTGTGGATACACTGTAAATAGTGTAATTAATTGTAAATAGGAAATCTGGAGCGCGCAAATTTTATATGGCTATTCTTGTACCTTTTTTAGTGAACTGTTCACAAGTGACATAGGAAAATATTAAGTTATACAAATAAATTGTTTTCAGTAAACACAACTTTTATTCAGCACAATCATAATCATAAACCAGCTAGGTTGGAATCTTACTTTCCAGATTGGACAGTTTGTTGCTCAGTGTTGATAGGTCGTTTTGTATTTTGAGCAAGATGTTGGTGAAATTGTCTCTGCTCTTGCGACCTTGGAGTTTGAAAAATAGCGACGAACTAGAGATGCGGCAGGAGAGATCAGGCTTTTTGTAGTCTGATTGCATGAAAGCATTCTTTGCACAGTTGTCGCGTATTTTGTTCATTACAGTCGCGGCTGACGTCGATCGAGCTGCGAAGTAAATTAAGCTGTTAGCTTATACAAACATCACGCTTGTATTCCCAAATGGGGTAGGCGGTAGACAAGCACACGAAACCTGTCGTCTGTGTTCGATAAGGATCCTAACTCGCAAAAATTCGAAAACGTATGATACTGATCCTTACCATACACATACAACGGGTACTTTTGGGATCCTTATCAAACACAGACTAATCGCCTCTCACGCAAGAAATGGAGAGGTGTTATTCTTAACCCGACACGACACGGAATTAGGACTTTATAAATTTATAAATAAGACACAAAACGAGTGGGTATGAGCAGACAAATGCCAAATATGTAAACTTTTGCACCTTATTGTCAATGTCATAAAGGTGTACAGATATTTTTGAACCCTCAGTTTTGCTCACATATTAATGAACTCGACTGTACAATATCTTTACGATTAACCTATAAGTAAACTTTCGAAATCTCAGTTTGGCTTTTACTCAAACGTTCAAAATGTGTGTAAATCCTTACATGTTTCCTTTTCCATGCAGTCTTGATGCACTTTCTGTTCATAAACACCGAGATTTATGGTTTCCGAAGGGCGCGGCTCGTTCCCCATAGTAAGCATTATGTTATTTATTTTCGATGACGCTGCACGAAAAAAAGACCATTATATAAATTTAACGGCGCGTTAAGAAATTAATTACGATAAAGTTCAGATTGAATAAGATTGTCTGCCCAATTTATTGTTCGAATAGAATTAGGTATGTAATGTTTGCATAATCGAGGAGATGCTACTTACTTCTTATGCTGCATTTAGTAGGTTAATTTTATTAGAGCGAGTGGCAACACTCGAACGGGGTCGCAGATTGAAATAAGAGGGAAGGTCATTCAGAGTTGAACGGCCGAAGGAAAAGCAATCTGCAAACCCGTTGGCACTGATTTTCTATCACTTTTAATTTAAGTAATCCATGTAAACTTACTGTCGATCGTTGCTTAGTTAAAACAAGTGTTACGTAGTCTATTCAACAAGAAGATTATTTACTTCCCTGCCGATCATGTCGGCGGATTAACCACTCGGTAATCCGACAAATTAATAATGAAATATTATTTTTAAGTACCTAGCTAGACGGTAGAGAACTTTTTTAATGTTTATTCAAGACTGTTTGTTTAAGCCTAGAATTTTTTCCAGGTACTAAGTATATTACGCATGAAACTAAAATTAATACCAAATAAGTTCTGCACCCCCATAGTTGTAAAAAATCAGACTACATTTACTGCATCAAAAGACATGGCCGTTTACGCTTCTATGCGCAAAAAAAACTTGCGGTTACAAACTTACCTCCACTACTACTAAGTATTTTGATACATTTCATGCAAATTTTTCTAGCATTGTGCCTATGTATAGTTACTTCGAGCCTTTACATTGCATAAATCCTCTCTCTATTAACTACTATATTAAGCTAATACACTATACACGATACACTAGGGGACAAATGTACCACGACATTGTGTCGGCGACATGTCAAGCGAAGCCGGCCGATTTTGCCAGACATGTCGAGCGAAGTCCGGCAACGTGGCGCTACTTCACCCGACGTTGCTGGGGGCTGGGGACACGTGTCGCGGGTCATTTGTCCCCTAGTGTATCCTTGGCTTTAGTCACTTTGCCCTACAGTATAAGTATGTCTTACACTGCATAGTCACTGGCAGCCACACTTCCAGAATAAAGGGATTGTGGGGACTATTCCCTTTTCGGAGATCTGTAAGCGGTATCTCCACGTCGCCAGATTTCAGGACGATTATCTCTTCACAGAAGTCCGGTAGGTCGAGTATGTGCCATACTTTCTGTCGTAACACCGATATGGACGCCGACGGTTTCACTGCTATGTAGCGAAGGCTGTCATCGAGAACTATAAACGAAACTAATTTGTAGTGAAATAAAACTGATACACTCGTTTTTATAGACATTAGCTGTGAGCCACCATCGGGAGCAACGCGTCACCGCTTTTTCCGTGCGGCTGCAGTAACTACCACATTTTCGCCACCAAATTATTATTGTTGTCAACACACAGCACTAACAATATCTGTCTCTACAGGCACGTTCACACCACATGATCACATGAACAATATTTCAGAACAGATTATTTCTAGCTATAGTCTTTACATTCCAAAAAAGCACTATAAGGCGAAGCTTGTATTGAACTTGACTTATTTCACCGACTCAGTCGCTTCAAGGCTACAGCTTTGATGTGTGGGTAAAGTGTGAGGACCTCAGCATACGTACGGAAACGCATGCCCACAGACATGCCATATCTACGTTAATAATCTGTGATATCTATCTACTAATGTACGAGTATATGATACATACCACCTAAATCGTGTCGACGAATTATAACAAACGATATTACATCCTTCTTGAATAATGTCGCAGGCACCTTTAGAAGTCTCGTCAAAAACATTTTTGTATAGATATTTATTTCACATGATAGTATTTAACAACATTATAATTTCTTCATAATGACTTAGCACGCGTGATTCTGTCTTGACTTGACAATGTTAGTCTGTCAGGTTTGTAAATAGACAATGTAAACGATAAACTTTTTTAAATTAGATTACTGTCTCAACAAAAGAAATTGTGACAATTTTCCTTGGTCTCAATTCTCTGTTACACGTCGCTACGCAAAGACCACGACGCCAAAACAAGATAAAAATAGACAACGTCTAGTCAAATTGAGAACCTGCTTCTTTTTTTGAAATCGTTGGGACACCTAGCGCCACCTATGATCGAGTAGTAGAACTCTTACAATATACCTACACGTCATCTACATAATTAACTGTCAAAGGGTAGGTAACGGGCATTCTTCAAGCTGGGCACTGTATAAATATTTAGGAACGGTTGTCAGTACAATGGTATATTATTCCCTAACTAGCTTTCTGCCCGCGGCTCCGCCCGCGTGGAACTCGGTTATATTGCGGTATAAAGCACAACTATAAGAAAACTTCTCGTTTCAAACGACACACAGCGCCAACGATTTATCATCTATCGATCGGTTATCGATTGATATCGATCTATCATCGATCGATATCGATCTATCAAGCAAACTACATTTTTGTTTTCCCTCGGGAACATCAATTTTTTCCGGGATAAAAAGTAGCCTATGTCACTCTCCGTGCCCTAAACTATCTCTACTTAAAAAATCACGTCAGTCCATCGCTCCGTTTAGCCGTGAAAGACGGACAAACAAACAAACAAACAAACAAACACACTTTCACATTTATATATTGGTACGGATACGGATGTAACAAGCTGTAGAAAATAACACTCCAGACATTAGTGAACTCGACTATATCATACAAAATAAAATATTGTTTTCCAGTTTCCGTTCATTCTTTATTTAGTTTGACAGCTTGTATTGCGAAAAAAAAGTTTGTCTTTTTGGCCCATTTCCAGTTCAGGTTAAAAGGATTGCAATACATCCCAAAAATATTTTCCACGCGGCAGCCATCTGTGAAAAAATAAAGATGCCAATTAATGATAAAAGTAAAAAAATGTTACAAATACCAACGTAGGGCACCATTTTATAAATTGTAACTACCTAGCGACATGAGACTTTTTAAAAACCAATTAAAATAATAGGTACGTACTCTTCTCCAATATAAACTTCAACTCGGTCGGGATCATCAATTTTTCATACTGATGCGTTCCAACGGGTATGAGCCCTAGAATGTACTCGTCTAAGAGAATGTATAAAAGCTGGGATATCCTCGTTCTAGTTGGCGCTGTGAAGAAAATTTTACCGCCAGGCTTCAAAGAGTGAATGCATGATTTTATGAACATCTCCTTTTTGTCGTTGTCTATGTGCTCTATGATCTCGGAAGCTACTACGCCGTCATAGACGCCTGCATTTTGTGAAGCGTGGTCCTGAAAATAATTTTAAGGAGTTCAGTACACAACGGTATAGGGATAAAAGTAAGTAAGTGACACAGATTATCGTTTTTAAGTTCGATTCGTAAAAAGTCGTGGCAATATTAGATTTTTTTCAAGTTCCAAAACAAATAAGACGTAGCAAGGAACTAGATTGACTGAACAATGCAACACGCATGCATGTATGTGGTTGCTTATGTGGAAAAAACTCCAATAGAAAGATCTCTCTCCAGGTAGATATTATGCCTGGGAACCGAAGTCCACAGAGAGAAAGTTGGAAGTTGTATTTGTGCAACCGATCCTTTAAGCACCTCTCTCGTTAGCGCAAAGCAGAACACTTCGACAATAGATGGCGTTTGTGGAAGAAGTTCTGCTACTAGACGATGGGTGGTGCTAGGGTCGCCACTCTTACCTCTATGGTTGTGCAGAAATAACTAGGTCTGTTCCCTTGAGGAGACCTTTTGTCCTCGCTGTGTTCTCGCGCCATTTCAATGAGCTCTTTACTAGCATCCACTCCTGTCACGTCTGCGCCAAATTTAGCAAGCGGCTGTAAAAGATTAGAAAATTGTCATTTGTTATGCCAAGGCTGCAAAAATTTGTAATTATTTGTAAGCAAGTTACAGTTGTTAACCCTCTTCAAACTATCCCCTTGCTTAGGTCAATTCGCTTCATGGTTCAGTACTAGAATCCCTTGCTTGCTCCTTGTAATACTAGCACAATATAACGAATAATATTTCCCTATAACGTTAAACTGTGATACTAGCCTCCATGGTGCGTAAGTGGCTGCTCGCAAAAAGAATATCTTTGCTTTCAACTCGATCCACATAATATATAATGTGACTATTAATTGAGCAAGATAACAATTATTTCGACTTTTAAAAACAATTTACCATAGAAAGAATCCCTCCGCCACAACCGACGTCTAAGATCTTCATTCGCAAAAGTGGCGTACTGTTCTTACGTTCCGTGGGCTCTTTTACTAATCCATCAAGGATCATGGGTACACTGAAATAAAAGCCGATTACGATGACGTCTAAATTAGTTGAAATGTAGATATTCTTCATAATAATGTCGTATAATTCATAGCACGGGCGTAGCCAGGATTTAGTTTTTTTTACGAAAAAGAGTCGGACACCAAAAAACCCCAACCCCCCCCTGGCTAAGCCCATGATTCATAGTAGGTAATCTACTTGTGTTTATGTCAACAATTATAGAAAAGTTATCACTTTTCAGTTTTTTTCCAACTTTCTTTGTGTGTCTGTCTTACCGTCTTACCGGAGTAAATTCAATTTATGTAGTCCTTTTAAGGGTCCTTTGTCATCCCACCACTCATTTCTGATCTTTGAATGGTGGTTCACATCAGACATATCAACAGTTGACATAGTTTTCTCATCTTTGTTCAAAGCAGCTATCGAATATTGGACAGCGGTAGACTTTTGCGTTCTAATGCTTCTGTAAAAAAAAGTAACTTAAATGCATCCATACGTAAACGTCACACGTATTCCCAGGGGAAGGCAGATCACACAAAACGTTACATTGACGAAACCGTCATTATTTCACGTCTTGTAGCCACTTAAGAGGATAGGAGTCGCACCACTTCTCCATACAAAACAAACGTAGTCCCCGTAGGGGCATAGGCACAACAGATACAAATATAATGTAAAAAAATTTTTGCTCTAATGTCATTATTCACGGAGAAAACAGGGGACTACGTTTGTATGGAGATGTGGCGCGACTCCTATCCTCTTAAGGTTAAAAGTTAGATAAGGTATATAATAGAGACAGATTGCCAGTCTGTTGTAAACATAATATCTTAATCTATTCCCTCAGACGCCTCTTACGTCATCCACGGAAGAAACGGAGAGGTGTAATTCTAAACCCAACACGACATGGAGAAAATAAAAGTTTCTGTTTAGAGTTGAACACACGTTGGTAACTTTTTGTTACACGTACCTAAATCTAAAACATTACAAAAACGTATATTTTTCCGATTGAAAGAAATATTGTTCTAATTTTCATAAACATAAACATTATATCTACATCCAAATCATAACATACTATACAAGGTGTTACAAAACTACGGGTAAAGCTGAAAGGGGGTTAAATGGCCCATTATAAGGAGTCGATTTATAATATTTGAGA
>BHDV01003856.1:25453-36280 GCA_005406045.1 Adoxophyes honmai | reverse complement strand
GTGACAGTTTACTAGGGTTTCCAATATTTTTGCTTTAATATTTTATTCGAATTTTTACCCGATGTTTTGTAACACGTTGTATATACCTAGTAGGTATAAGTTCGGACGCCATCAGAAAATGGCCTACATTAAGAAACCCGTAGCCTATGGTAGCAGATAATATTTAGGTAAGTAGGTACATTAACAAACCGATAGGTATTATAATTATTTACGTTCAAATTTCGAACAGATGATAATTTTGTGCGATCGAGTCTGCGGCGCACAAAAGGTCTGCGTGGATAGTATGCATTGTGCGCCGTACTTTTTGCGCGTCGTGTGCGTTACTGCATATTTATAATTCCATAGGTTCTATTTTCACAGACTAAAAAGACCGTCGCGGATAGGGGCCTTAGAATGAGACTGATATTATATCTTATCTACGCGTAAGAAATATGACACACAGCAAAACTAAACTAGGACTGTTATTTTCGATACGTGACAAATTTTATACCAACAATGTCGGACTTTATTCTAAAGGTGCGATTTTTCAAAGTAGGTAGGTACTTAGATAAAGTTATGCATGAGACTGTGCAAAATTAGGCACGATAGGGTTTCTTTATGAAATTCACCTTTCGGGTTCACTGTATAAACTACAATCGTATTAAGTAATGCCTTTTATTCTGCGGAGTCACAACAATTTAGGCAAGAGTCATGGCTCAGGTATGTGACCAGAGCGTCTAGTGTGTTCAAATCGATGGTGCAGTCGTTAACGAATTCGTTGGCGAGGTATCGCGGAATTGTATGGAGACATGTCGACCGTGGCAGTTGTGCAAACGTTCCGCTGACTGTGCTGTCTCGGTTTCCATACAATTTTGTGATAACTCGCAAACGAATTCGTTAATGACTGCACCATCGATTTGAACACCTTGGACGCTCAGTACGTCTAGTGTGTTCATTTTGATGGTGCAGTGGTTAACGAATTCGTTTGCGAGTTGTCGCGGAATGTATGGAGACTTGTCGACCGTGGCAGTTGTGCAAACGTTCCGCTGGCGGCGCTGTCTCGCTTTCCATGTAATTTTGCGATAACTCGCAAACGAATTCGTTAACGACTGCACCATCGAAATGAACACACTAGACGTACAGGTGACGACGGTGAATAGTAAAGTCGGGTTATCACTTATGAGCTGCAAAACCGTAACCAAATGGGTACAGTAACAAGTTTCGAATGTGTAGCAAGCTCATAAGTCACATCAACTATTGGATTTTTGGTAACAAATCGCAATGAGTACCTACCTACCCCGCTTAAAATAATTAATAAATATAAACAAAACTCTCACATTCCACAAATAACACGGCTACTCATAGGCAATGAGATTTGAGACATTATCGCAAAACTTGATGATGATGACTAATTGTAGAAATCTGGAAATATAAAACGGAAAATGAATACATAGCGAACTATAAAGTTTATGACATTAGACACTTACGAGCCTGAAATCTTACTCTATAATCTCATAATGTCCCTTTGTCCCTTTCGCAAAAGGTCCCTTTTATAAATGTCCCATTCTCAAAACGTCCTGTCACATAAATTACGTCCCCTTCGCAAAACGTCCCTTTCTCAAAATGTCCCGTTTGCAAAACGTCCCTTCCGCAAAATGTTCCGTGCGAACACATCGAGTTTGGGATCATTCGATTCGACTCAATGAGTTACAGTTGGACATAATTTGTATCAAAAATGTAATTTTTCACAGAAATTCGTTTCTTTATTTAAACAAGAATTTTGCAGGTGGGACATTTTGCGAAAGGGAAGTTTTGCGAAAGGGACATTTTGCAAAAGGGGGTTTTCCAAAAGGGCCATTTTGCGAAAACAATGGGACGTTTAGAAAAGGGGACGTTTAGAGAAAGGGACGTACTTAATAGGATTGGGGTATTTTCCACAAGGGACGTAATTTTAGTGGTGGGATATTTGCCGAGTGGGACATTATGAGCCCTAACCTTTCTGTGGACTGTGAATTTTTTTAGCGTTTGTTGTTGCACCAGCAAAATAAAAACATCACGTGCGATAATTTCAACTGCCTAGCTATCACGGCAAGTGAAATAAAACCTGGTGACACTGAGGGACACAAAAACGGACATTAGAGTCTTACCCGTCGTCCTTACTGGCGGAGACCGCACGATGCGATGGTTTCAAACATACAGATTTCTTCAGACATGTCGTCGTTACGATCACATAAAATGATTAATGACCATCGTGCGATGAGTTTGGTCGTGTGATGAGTAAGTTATTGGTCACGCGACAATGCTCAACCTATCCCATTTGGGAACACAGTCGTGATGTATGTATGTGGATTTTTTCCTTATCGGGTCATATTTAGCGATGGTGAACTTATATGGATCATTTTTTCCTTTAGAAATATACAGAACCTTAGGTTGACAACTTCTGGCTCAGCAAGAAACTGTTTACAAACTTCTCCGGAACATACGATTAAATTAGTGTAATAAATAATAGGTATAGCCGGTTTAGGTTCGATCTAACGAATCAAGAATAAAATATTCTCTTACCCGTTTTTTTCACATGAAAAATTGATTTACTCGCGAGTAAATAATGACATATTCCAAGTCTACATTTTATTACCGTTTGGTTGAATGTAACCTTGTTAGATTTGCAATTATGTACTTGTAATTTTCATAAGAATCGGTGCAAGTACCCCACAAGTCACCTTGCTCACCACCTACTACCTACCATGAACCTTACACTACGAACTATTCGTGCATTCTATTAAATTGGAAAATTAATAACAAAACATCAAATACTTACACAACAGTACATTGAGTAGTCGATTGACAGTCGATTAAGAAATTTGATGCTGTATTTGGAAAATTATATAAAAAGTGTAGGTAAGTACTATCTTTATATTTTTTTCTTCAGAATTAGCATAATCCCCTATGGATTACTATGTAATTACCATGAAAAATAGGGGACACGGTTTTCTAAATAGACAAATTTAAAGAAAATAACAACTTTTTGTAAAATGGCCCATTTGTGCGTTTTACAAATTATAATAATTAGGTACTGTTTTCCAATTTGGAACTTTTATACTTTTTCCCAGAATCACGAGCACTATCTATCTAAACAAAGATAAAAATAATGTTCCTGTAGCGCCCAGCGCCACATGCGTCGAACAGCCGCACTAAACGGTTGTACATCGCGCTAACGAAGGTTCGACGAACGGTTGCATAAATGCAACTTCCAACTTCCTCTCTGTGGACTTCGGTCCCCAGGCATAACATCTGCCTGGAGAGAGATCTCTCTATTGGAGTCTTTCCCACATTCCCAAGGTCAGCGCTGCCAAATTAGTTGACAATGATACCCAAAATGAATCTTAGGGAAAAAATTACAAACTTTCAAGATACATCTTGAACTTTGGCCAGGTGGAAGTGGGTACTGGGTATCAAAGTCTGAAGCAGGAGCATGGTTTTGCCTACTCCTAATTAACCGACTTCAAAAAAAGGAGGAGGTTCTCAATTCGACCTAATTTTTTTTTTGTGTGTATGTTACTCGATATCTCGGAGACCCGTGGACCGATTTTCAAAATTTTTTTTTTAATCGAAAGGGTATAACTCGAAATTGGTCCCATTGGCACGAAGCCAGGATCTGATGATGGAATCTTGGAGAAATCGAGGGAACTCTTCAAATTTTATATGGAGACGTACGGCGTTTTCGGTAATTTGTTGATGAAGTCAAGACTTTACATTCAGTAAACAGAATACTTTCAAAATATTCCTATTTTGAAGTCGGTTTTTTTTTGTTTAAAATTATTTAGAAACGCTTCTGGATAACGATTCATTGCAGCTGTAGCTCACCACTTGGGCTGCGACGTTTTTCTGCCTCATCAATGCATGTGCGGATTGATTACGGAAGCGAATAACCATCAAGCATCATTTGGTTTCAACTCCATTTTGAGAAGAGAAAGAGAGAGGAGGGGAGTTGACAGTAAAAATCCCATCCACCGCGAATAAAAATCAATTTATGTAAATTAAATTTACTACTTTGTACTCAATTACCTAGATTATTATACATTATAAGTTTTATAACAGTACATAACCGCTTCTGGCTAAACTGAGAACATTATTAGGGTCAATAAACTGTTATAATTATTTTTCTGGTTGCCATGGTAACGTGTCCTGAGTTACCCTGAAAAGTTGTGACTTTGTCGTATAGGTACAGTACAAACACATTACAATTTTACAATATTTATTTAAGCAACTCTGTCACAGTTGTACCTTACGGGACAGAGTATGAAAACAAAAAAAAAATAGGACTAAGTAATACTGTTTCTACAATATTCTTAAGACGTTGTTGTCATTTATTACCCTATTAAAAAAAAGAAAATGCTTCTTATTTCACTTACGACATTAATTAAATAGCGCACAATAAAAATTGACACACCAATTTCTGTAAATTATTATAACAGTTGTACAAACTCGGCAGAATCTGTCTCAGTGTATCGTCACATACTTTACATATCCGGCTTTGACTAGTAGAAAAATAAAATATTACGTTCTTCTTCCATTTCATTCCTCCTCTAGTTTAACAGCTTGTATTGCGTAGAAAAATGCCGTGGATTCGATCCATTCCCATTTGTTTTGTAGAGGGTGGTAAAATACCCCGAAAACTAATTCCACATGGCAGCCGTCTGTAGAAAAAAGAAAGACAATTTTTGAAGAATTATCTCATAGTGTAACTAAATATGAAGACATATGTACATACATACATACATATCCTCACGCCTGTATTCCCATGAGGGGTAGGCAGAGCACATGATTTCAAAAATCCAGTGCCACGTTTAGCGATTTCAGGGTAACCCAGATGGTTAAACGTGATATTGCAGTGACAGGTTGCTAGCCCATCGCCCACACCACAATACACTAACCCTTTCCCAGAGTCGACTCTTACGACACCCACGGGAAGAAAGGGGGAGGTGCTATTTTAACCCGGCACCACACAGAAATAAACCGGCACCACACGGAAATATGAAGACATTTTATCGAAATGTCTGTGAGAAAGACTCTTAATAATTGTAATAGAAAGATCTTTCTCCAGGCAGATGTTATGCCTGGGAATCAAAGTCCGGAGAGAGAAAGTTAGACATTGTGTTTTATACAAGCAATTAATTAAACTTTCATTAAATTTTTATTGCTAGAATATGGCAACAATTTCGAATGGCAATATATATTTTTTACCATTTTCAACTTTCTTTTGTCGAGCACCCTTGTTCAAAATAGTACTTACTTCTCTCTAATAAAAACGTTAGTTCAGTCGGGGTAGTGAACTTTTCATACTGGTGCGTTCCAACCGGTATAGCTCTTAGAACATACTCGGCTATAAAAATAGATGTAAACTGTGATATTCTCGTTCTAGAGGGCGATGTGAAGAAGATTCTACCGCCGGGTTTCAAAGTGTGTAGGCAGGATTTGACAAATAACTCTTTTTTGTCGTTGTCTATGTGCTCTATGATCTCGGAAGCTACCACGCCGTCATAAACTTTGGCGTTGGTTAAAGCGTGGTCCTGAAAAACATTTGAAGGTTTTAGTTTACAATTTAAAATAGTACTTAGGTATAGGTTTGAACACATTTTTTAATTTTCAATTTATTACTAAAACAGCAGCTTTCCAGCCGGCTTAGCACTGCAAGGCGTGAATAAGATGCGCGAGACTTTGGCTATATCTGTCACTGTCTAACTGGAGACGTCAGTGACAGGTAGTTTATACGGCGGCTGTTTGAAATTTCACAATAGCATTTTTTCATACTAGCTTTTTTCACATCGCGTTTTTTCATACATACATACATACATACATATTATCACGCCTGTATTCCCAGGAGGGGTAGGCAGAGCACATGAATTCAAAAATCCAGTGCCACGTTTAGCAAATTCAGGGTAACCAGATGGTCAAACGTGATATTGTGGTAACAGGTTGCTAGCCCATCGCCCACAATACACCAACCCTTTCCCAGAGTCGACTCTTACGACACCCACGGGAAGAAAGGGGGAAGTGCTATTCTAACCCGGCACCACACGCGTTTTTTCACAATCGCAAATTTAATTTTTCGTGTTATTTCATGTAGCGTTTTTTCATAAAGCGTTTTATAATGTTCGCGTTTATTTTTTTCGCTCATTTTACCAGTAGATTCTATTATCAATCGCGTATATTTGTAGACTTTTTTTTTACAAATCTCTTTTTTTAACATGTTGATTTTTTATAATACCGTAAGTATTTTAAATGTTCCTATATAACATAGAACTACAATGCTAATAATAATATTTCTAAAACTTAAATCAACACAGAAACGTAAGTAGGTTTAGGTTACGTTAGGTTTTTAGCGCAAATTACGCAAGAATAGGAGCTCCGCGTGAGCGGAGCTCCGTCGACACAGCTTTTGTGTCGAGTGTAATTGGGGGAAAATACTTTGAGAATAAAGTTTAGTAAAAAATCCACATGTTAAAAAAAGAGATATGTAAAAAAAACCTCTACAAATATACGCGACTGATAAAATAATCAACTGGTAAAATGAGCGAAAAAAATTATCGCGAACATTATAAAACGCTTTATGAAAAAACGCTACATGAAATAACACGAAAAATTAAATTTGCGATTGTGAAAAAACGCGATGTGAAAATAAGCTAGTATGAAAAAATGCGATTGTGAAACTTGTCTAACAAATCGTTTATACTGCTATATCCTCGTTCTGCCCAATGTCCAATTTTGACTATTTAAATTTGAAATTTATGTCTTGTTCATGAAACTTCAAATTTGACATTTGTCCTTTATAAAGGACATTTGGCAGAACGAGGATATTATATACAGGGTGTCCCAAAGTTATGGGACATGAAGGGGAAGTACCTTAAATAACGTAGGTAGTGTATTTTGCTCAAAGAAGACTTTATCTTCAGGGAGCGAAACTTTGGTGCCGGTGACGTCATAATGACGCAAATAAATTGGCATATAGGGTGTGTTTATAAATTATACACAACATAATTACCTTTACCAGGCTTTGACAGATGCAACAGTTGTCACTAGCACACCGAGTTTAATAGTAATGCCAAACTTTATACTCAACTTTACACAAATAAATTAAGGAAGCTTTCGGCTCGCGTGATTCGATGCATATATCAGTCGTTAACGTTCAACTTACGGTGCCGATATGTATCTATATGTCGTTTCGTTATCGAAAAAAATTGTGACAAGGAAAGCTATTTATTTATATTTATTTATCTAAATACAACATTTTACTGGGCAATGTATTTGAAGAAAAAATATGTTCACAAGAAAACGAAAAACAACAAACCAAATTTCATTTACAGAACAGAACGTCTTAAACGTCTGTCATCGGCATCAAACTTTCGCTACCTGATTAATAATTTATAATCTAGATAAAAACACTCTGTATGAAGCTTCGCGTCATACGGCTGTCAACGGCACCAAAGTTTCGCTCCCTGTTTATCTTATTTTTAAAAGTTAGTAATTCTGTATTCATAGATTTTTTTAAAATTACTTGCTTCGTCTGGGAATCGAACCGACTAAAATGTCAAAAAAATAATCATCCTGTTTTTATGATGCCCATCGAAAGAATAGCTAAAAAATAATAACTTTACTTAAGTAACATAGTATTTTAAAAGAAAGGAACAACGTGAAATTAATCAGTTTAATCAAATTAAAAACATACATGACACTCTCGTAGTCAATTAAGTTAGTGTTTTTGTGCAAATTAATTAATTAAATGCTCCAAATGTGATCCCTCTTGTCTTAGGCAAATCGCCAATCTCTAAATAGGTCTGCTGCCTGTTGATCCTCGGACCTTACACCATTAGATTTCTTCTTTTGGGGATACGTAAAAAATATGCTATACAAAAAGCGATACGAGAACGTGGGCGAGTTGCAAACAGAATTGTGCCATGTCACATGGAGTGTTCACCATAAAATGATTAAAAAATCAACTAGCACCGGACTCATTAAGAGATTGGCGATTTGCCTAAGACAAGAGGGATCACATTTGGAGCATTTAATTAATTAATTTACACAAAAACACTCACTTAATTGATTACGAGAGTTTCATGCATGTTTTTAATTTGATTAAACTGATTAATTTCACGTTGTTCCTTTCTTTTAAAATACTATGTTACTTGAGCAAAGTTACTATTTTTTAGCTATTCTTTCGATTGGCATCATAAAAACAGGATGATTATTTTTTTGACATTTTAGTCAGTTCGATTCCCAGACGAAGCAAGTAATTTAAAAAAAATCTATGAATACAGAATAACTAACTTTTAAAAATAAGATAAAGTCTTCTTTGAGCAAAATACACTATCTACGATATTTAAGGTACTTCCCCTTCATGTCCCATAACTTTGGGACACCCTGTATACTGTTGTGCTGTCTTGCTATGAAGTTAACGGTTAACATAACATGGCGAGTTGTTTGGCTCGCGAGGTAGACTGCCTGTCACTTTCTGATGTCTCTAGTTAGACAGTGATAGATATAGTTTATCTCGTGCGCAACTCTACTCGCGCCCTGTCATGATAAGCCGGCTAGGGAGGGAAGGATGTAATATTTTGGTCTCCTATGACACGCAACAGCTTTTCAATTTCAAATCATTACATAATATTAGTTGATTAGAAGACAAAATGTTGCGCAGGATTTTATACAATGAAACTTCAAACCAATATCAATTAAGGAATGTTTCAAACATAACATACATAGTCAAGGAAATTGATACCTGTGCCACTTTGAACCTTTTCATAGTGAGTTGCATATTGTTTTGGTTAGTAGAAAGTATGGTATATCACAGTGACATTTCTCGTGAAAAGGTACAAAGCGGCACAGTATCAATTTCCTTGACTGTACATACAATTTTATAATCATGTAATCAAGTCACTCACCTCAATGGTTGAGCAGATATAATTAGGTGTCTTCCCAGGAAGAGGCGGATTGGCTTTGCCGTGCTCGCGCGCCATTTCTATGAGTTCCTTGCTGGCATCAACTCCTGTCACGTCTGCTCCGAGTTTAGCAAGTGGCTGTAAGAAAACTTACATACATACATATTCTCACGCCTGTATTCCCAAGAGGGGTAGACAGAGCACATGAATTCATAAATCATGTGCCACATTTAGCAATTTCAGGGTAACCAGATGGCTAAACGTAATATTGCAGTGACAGGTTGCTAGCTCATCGCCCACAATACACTAACCCTTTCCCAGAGTCGACCTCTTACGACACCCACGGGAAGAAAGGGGGTGGTGCTATTCTAACCCGGCACCACGAGAAAACTTGATCTTTACTGTTCAGGTTTCTTTTACATACATACAATCACGCCTGTGTTCCCAAATGGGGTCGGTAGAGCACACGAAACGTGACATGAAACCACGATTATGACTATTTTTGCTTCAAGTTGAAGCATAGTTTTAGGTTTGCAAGAAAATGGAAGAGGTAGAAGTGACAGGTTGCTAGCATGTCGCCTAAAGCATACTTTAACCTATTTCCTTAGTCGCTTCTTACAACATCCATAGAAGAAATGTAGGTGTTTTTCTATCCCGACACCACACTGGAACAAAATTAAACATTGCAAATTTTTATTATAACATTGCATAATGGCTTACCATTGATAGAATACCTCCACCACAACCTATGTCAAGAATCTTCTTCTGCAACAGGGGTGTGCAGGATTTACGTTCCGGAGGCACTTGCACTAACCCATCCCGGACTAAGGGCACACTAAAATAGACATACAAGCATACATTACATGGAGCATTACATACATATTTAAGTGTCAAAATTGTAAGTAAATATGTATCTCTAAAAAAATATGCCTGTAGAATTTGATTTATGCCTAATGGAAGGTGTATGGCCTAAGTAGTTTGCCCACATAAAAAATAATAATACCGTAGTAAATTAAATGCATGTAATGCCTTCATGGGTCCGTTGACATCCCACCACTGATTCTTAATCTTTGTATGATGCTTCACATCAGAAATATCAACTGTGGTACGAGGTTTATCTTCCTTATTTAAAGCTGTTGAATATTGAAGTGCTGCAGGTTTTCGTATTCTTTTGCTTCTGTAAAAAAAAAGAAAATGTTTTTTTCTTTTCAAGTTAGGTAGCAGGCTTAGATGATAACAATAATGGGTAATGTGAAGATCACTTGCATTTTGCTGCATGAGAAAATACCTAAACTAAAATCACTAGTAAGTAACAGATTAAAAATTGTAGAACTATACCATCAATCTCTGTTTTTGCCGGAAAGACACAATCATCTGTTTGTTAACTGGAAATTGTTAAATTAAATTTAAGCTTACTGTCATAATACACAGTAATATTTTTAAACAGCATATGAACATATGAAATTGTTACAAAATAGAAATAAGTAAATAAAAAATACTTACACTCCACCAAAGACACTTCTGCTGATATGCACCGAAAATTGAGACATAATCGTAGACATTTTTACATTAAGTTTCTCTCAATACAAATCACCTGATGTTGAGCCTGTGGCAAGAACTGGTGCAAAAATTGGACAGATCTGGAAATACAGAACAAAAAATTTTACAGTTAATAATCATGTCAAAATACTTGATACATCGTCTTATGTACTTCTTCAGGTGTTCCTGCTTTAATATTGATTGTTCCAAACAGATAAATCCTTCACGGTCAATAAAGGCTCTTTAGTTACTGCTTTACTACTAATTTGTAAGTCGGGATATGTCACCAAATTAGTGTCCGACCGAAGTTTCGGTTTCGGTTTCGGTTTCGGCCGAGTTTCGGCTAAAATTCCAGTTTCGGCCGCAGTTTCGG
>BHDV01003856.1:2409-22077 GCA_005406045.1 Adoxophyes honmai | reverse complement strand
ACCTGTCCTCAACTTGCCTCTATGTAGTATTTCCCAAGTGCGCAATCATGTTAAGGGCCGATAGGACCTTCTTACATCAATGACTTATTGTTGCGTATTTTGTGTACCTATCGTTTGATCAAAGCAAACATTACTAAGTACTTAGGCGGTTTATTTTTATTTAGTGTATTGATATGTACGCACAGATATTATAAATCAGTAAATAAATCATGACTCAGTTTAATAGAAGTTCATTTACTCTAACATTTGCTGTTGAAATTCTTGGTATTGATGTCTTTCACGATTGTAACGAAGGTTGGCTTGACTTGGGACCATGCACCCAAGGCATGAAAATCCAATATCAACTTTATCCAGGCCAAAGTTATGATATTGATATACTAATATGGCCTCATGCTGCTAAGGTTAGTACCTAGGTACCTAGGTACCTACTTTATGATTTATTTCGTGGTTGCGCTGAATCAAGTTGATTAGGTACCTACTGGGGATACTAAGTCAGTCAGTCTGTTTGTCAAAACTGAACAACTACTAACGGAATTGACTTGAAATTTGGAACATTTTTAGATCAGCTGTGTTAGCCATTTTTAGCATTACCGTAGGTTTAAATTGAGATAAAACGGTATGTTTAACTAAGTGACAGATTGTAAGCTTGTCGCCACTTCTTAGCCGTCTCTTACGACATCCACTTGTAATTTGAAACTCAACACCAAACGGGTACGATAACTAGGATTTAGCAATTCCTGTGCTTTTTAAAAGGCAAACCCACGAATTAAATTGAAGTAGCCACATGACATCCCGTTGCTTTTCACATTCGTGGAACAAGATGATCCGCGTCTTTAAGATACCTTTGAATGTTGCCAAACAAAGCTTTGAACCGAAAGACAATGCCCTATGGCGAATACGGAGCACTATTCTGTTGTAATTGAAAACACCAAAATTGATGCAACAGTGCACGGGCGTAGCAAGGATTTAGTTTCGGGGGTGTTTATGAAACAAAAACCAGCCAAGTGCGAGTCAGACATTAAAAAAAATCACGATTGTTGTATGGGACCCTAAACTTTTCGGGGGGTGGGGGGTGGGGGGGTTTGAACCCCCAAACCCCCCCCCTGGCTACGCCCATGCAACAGTGTATCTATCATTGGAAAGCTATCGAATATTGGAGTTTTTAGTGTTTACATTTATTTTTAGATATGGTACGGAGCTAACCATGGTTGGGTGCGAACTTGGCAGTTCCTTGATCGGCGATGGCTGACGTTTGATATCTGCCATCTGTTTCCAGTGCGTGTTCTGGACCTACGAAACCACGTGGCCACCGTGACCCCTACAGTAGGACTGGGCGCTCTCAGCTCTAAGTAATTTAGTTTTTAGTTACAGTATCTCTAAAGGGAATATGGAAGCCATGCCACACGATCTTCGTCGCCGCATGCGACGCGCTCAGCGATCAATTAATTGATTGAGAGCTAGTGTGGCATACATAGCGACAGTGTGGCATTGGCCTTATAAGATCACTTCCTTGTCCATTTAAAGAACATTTAAATTGATACCAATTACAAAGGTTTGTGGTTCCTTAAAGTCATAAAAAAATCTAAGAAAATTAAAGGAAACACAAAAGTATTTTCTTTGGTGATCTCTTTCGTACAGTTACGAATATTACAATCGATACCTACTTTCTCCGTCAGTACATTTGGAGCTTAAAGTATCTACAGTATAATTCATGTTTCTATTAAGTTAGGATTTAGATTTAATTCAAACCAAAACAAGAACCACCGCATGGAAACGACTTGAATAAAAAGAATCGCATCGAAATTGGCCATCTGTTTTAAAGTAGCGATGTCCGATGACGTCAAACGTTGGAAGATAAAAGGTTAAAAACTAATTTTCAGCGCGAAAGGTGACAAAAACACTGAAGTGTACTTACCACCTCTGGCATTTGGTGAGCGACGGTACTTCGCCCCAGTTGAAGAATCGGAGGAGACTCTATTAGAATACGTGCACCATTTAATATGGAAAGGGGTGGAAAGTTACATACCCCCCTCTTATTTGGACTCTGTGTTTGATGTCCCGCATCCCGTCAAAGGTTTGTATATTAAAATCCGCGCTTGTTCGAAGATTTCGGGATCTCAGATCGCGTTTTTTTAGAAGAGAGTAAATATTTGGTACCGTTTCGAAATAAACGTGCACTGGTTGTGAAGTTAAATGGTTCAATTAACTTGACGGAGTCGGCTAGGGTGTACAACTATTTCTATATGAACCTAAGTATTTCATAGCTTTGTTAACGAGCGATGGGTTATTCACAGAAATTTGTTAATGGTACTCTAACTCGATCTTTTGTGTAAGATTGAGTCACAAAATCGAGATGTAATGCAATAAATAGTATAAAAATATAATTTAACATACTTACCTAAAAAGACAACGCGTTGATTCTCCAAGCGGTAAGACTTGTTCAATCCTTCAGAGCAACTAAGGCATGTTTACCTCGATGCTGATATTTTAACTACATTCTTAAGCATCCGTCACATAGGCGCGGGGCGTCCAGTTGGCGCGAATGTTCGCCTTCAATGCGCGATCACTGCGCGCGGGATACGCGCGTCACACCGAGCATCCGAAATTAAATGTTAGTTCGCGGCCCTTCGACATGAAAAAGTAAAAAGTAATAGCCAATTGTAGTAGGAAAATCAGATGTATTTAGTACGCTTTCCCAGATACTAGCCCGTAAAAATAGATCATGAGATTGAACTTGTTTGGTTAACATTTTGTGTCCACAGAGGAGACCACCTAAATACTATAGAGGTAGTCTTTGTCCTTTGGACAAAAAAATGATGACTTAGAAATCCTAATCTTATGATTTGTTTGAGCCTAGTAGCCATAGAGGATAGACTCAGTAGAGTACTAATGTCATTTTGGTTTTTCGGAGAAGATTCCGCCAAACAATCGAGGCGATCGCTGTGCTCTTATTGGCCGGCCTAAGATCGCGCGTAACGCTAGTTGTTTTTTTCTCTACGGGAGCGTAGTGCGGGACGCACACGCCGTGCTAACGCCAAGGGCCCGCGAAGAACACGCCATGCGAACGCCCCGCGCCTGTATGATGAAGGCTTTATTTATGTTATTATTAACCGATTAGCCAGATAGCCTACATCTAGATTGTACTGCGTCAATGTAAGTCGTTTTAAATCGCCAATTATGATCAATTATTCACATGGCTTGTAATTAGTTGCACGTATCAAACCTGTAGGTGCTAATAGGTAGTAATTAAACTTCGTATCCTGTTCCTGTAACGTAACGTTGAGTGTTAAATGATGTAACGCGACGCCGTGTGGTGTCGGGATAGAATAACAGCTCTCCATTTCTTCCGTGGATGTCGTAAAAGGCGACTAAGGAAATAGTTTTAGGCATGCTTTAGGGGACAGGCTAGCAACCTGTCACTATGCTACCTCTTCCATCTTTGCAAACCTAAAACTATGCTAAAAGTGGCTGTGAAGCGTGATGTAGTCATAATAATGGCTCTGTCTATGTCACGTTTCGTGTGCTTTGCCTACATAATGATTGTATGTATGTTAGAACCTACAGCGTCGATAGTCGTAACGTTCCAAAAACAGACAGTGTATAATAGGTACTATTGCTGTAGTTGTACCGAAACTATCGACATCATCCTCTGAGCGACAGTCATTGCTATTTGAAGGCCTTCCTAAAAAAAACCTTGATGCTATGAAAATGCCCTCAAAAACAAACTCCATCTTCAGATACTGGGTCACCACTCAAGAACCCAGAGATCCTAAAGAGAACGCTAGTAAAGATAAATTTGTTCGACGTTTCTTTTTTTAGGATTCGGTTATAATTAATACAACGCCTGTGTTCTTAACCCTTAAATTGGCAGTGTACATCATGATGTACATTGTCAAATGTTCCTTTTTTTTTTGTAACTAAAATTTTTGACTTCGTTTCCCTGCGAGGAGGCTCGAATTCACGACTTTTTTAATTCTTGCCAATTTAAGGGTTAATTCGGGTAGACAGAGCTCATTAATCGTGACACAGACAAAACCGTGACTATTTCGCGTTTCGTAACCACTTCTAGCATAATTTTAGGCTTGAAAACAAATGGAATAGGTACCTATCTAAAGGTAGCTGAAACATTACCTATTTCATTAGTAACCTGGGAAGAAAGCAAGGGGTGTTATTAAATGGGTACGGTTATAATTGAAGTAAAAAGGTGTCACAGGTCATTAGCTATGTCCACACCAGTGCGCTGTCACGTTCACCTTGCGTCTTCCTCTGACGCATGCCCGTTCTACCACAGCGCAAGCGCTGAAACTAGATCCGTCCTCAATGAAGACGCGCTGGTGGCATGCGCTGTTGTTGGTGGTTGCACGGGCATGCGTCAGAGGAAGACGCAAGGTGGACGCGAAACCGCACTGGTGTGGACTGTGGACATTGCTATTTTATCTGAAAACGTTCATTTATCTTTCAGACGTAAGACACCAAGACGCTATACTTTACCGGGTCAAAGAATGTATCCTCAGCCGCTCTATGTCTGATATGTCTGTTGAGGAGGAACCAGAAGTTGATACGAAATCAGGCGTCGCCAATAAACTGCCGCCGAAAGCCCCCAAAGATAAAGAAGTCAAGAAAAAAGTTGAGGCACCCAAGGTCAAATTCGAAATGAAGTTGTCCGGAGACACGATTTTAGCTGGTGAGTTAGAACAGTAAGTCGAACGAGAGCGTTGGTTTTTTTAACGGACCTCAAAGAAAGAAGCAGGTTCTTAAGTCGATTGCGTGTCAGAACTTCTATGTGGATGCACATTCTCTTGGAAATTCATACGTCATACCGAACTTCTCTCTTAGAAGTTCACAAAACAACGCTGAACGCCCGTTGAATACATTACTATTTCATTCAATTTATATAAGGATATTTCAAAAACTGCTGATTAAATCTTGATGGTGAAAAACGAAACAAAAATAGGTGCACTAAATGACAAAAATGTATCTATGAGCAATGAATGTATTCAACGGGCTAGCGGATACGACCACTGTGAACCCATGGTAACGGTATTGAATAGAAACCGTATCGATGAATAAAATCGGCAATCCCTATCGTATGTCCCCGAGATGCCGCATTTTAACTTTTCAAAGTTGGCGACCTGAAAAGTTTTAAATAGATTGTTGGGAACCTTTAACTTTCGTAACCCGATAAAAAAAGTCAAATCAACTGAAATCGTAGAAACATCAAAGGAGGGTTTGATAAAATTGATTAGACGAGTTGGCAAAACTCGACGCATCGACAAGAAACCATAGATGTCTACAGCAAATAAGATCTCGTTCTATTTATGTGCGAGCACGTTTCACATAATACTTAGGTACATACATTAACGTCACGTCTTATTCCATGCGGGGTAGGCAGAGACAACAGAGCGCTAATCGCTCCTATTTTGACATACTTCTATCGCTTCACACGAAACGCTACTATTTCCATATACATATAAACCATGACCATTTCGTTCGTAGTCACTTTCAGCATAATTTTAGGTTAATACATTGATGAAAGAGGTAGGAGTTGCCAGCCTACCTAAAGCATAATCTTAACCTATTTCCTTCGTCAGCTCTTAAGACGTCCGTGGAAGAAACGGAGAGGTGTCATTCTAAGCCAAACACCCCTCCACCTTCCTTTATCTTTTTCTTCTTATTTAAGAGTTAGTACTCCTGTACGGTTTAATTAATATACTAGAAGAATAATGGATTATAAGTATAAACTCCTGTCTTCATTTATAATCTGTTATTCTTTTAGTATACTAATTTAAAACTCACTAAGAAACCGTAACCTTACGAGGATTGTGAATACAGTTTTGGATGTTTTTCCCAGGTACAGGACGTCAAGTGCCCTTCGAAACAGTAGGTGATCGCCCGCCAGACCTTGGAGAGATCATAGTTCTAATTTCCAGCAACAACTTGCCGGCGTCTGATGACCTGCCGATAGTTTTTGTGAACGTAGAAGCTCTTTGTGGCGTACCTGTTGAAACATTCAAGAACTTGAAGCAAGTATTAAGAGGAAATGGAGCGGTCATATTTTGTATGGAAACGTAGTCCCCTGATTCCTCGCTGGATATTACCCGTAGAACAATGATTTTTTACATCAACAATCTAATGATACATTAGCATGTTCCTATGTTTTCCTTTTTTTCTTTATTGAATTATTAAAGGATACCTTCAAAAACATGAAAAATAGGTAAGTTTCTTCCGTTGTGTTCAAACCTCTAGAAACCAATTTTAACACAATTATATCAAAATTTAAGAACATAGAAACACAGTTATGACACTTTTTAAACATTTAATGAAAAAACATATTTAATCGGTTAAGTTTTGGAGAAGAAATCAGGGGCCTACGAAACGTTGTTTTTGAATAATTTTCATAGGTATTTTCGGTCCGAGCTGTAGTTGTTCTTATCGCACTCGACGTCGTCTGGGCAGGTCACGGCGCGACATCAATAGATTTAGCAAATACCTACCTATTTTTCAATTCCCTCGACCGGCATATTTCCTCTTAAATAAGTATATTATCTAGCTTTTACTGGTCATAGCCGTTTACTGCCATAACTAGTCATTTATGCGTCCGGTGCGGGCCTTCAAAACTGCGCCCTTGAAGATACTGGTCTGGTTATTTCTCCGCTCCTCCAGGGTTTGCGTCTTGTGCCCGGGCACCGCTGGCACCGCCCTTGTTACAGCACTGCTATTCATTATTTTATTTTTTCTAAATATGGATGCGGACAGCAAGGAACCCCGCAACGTGGAAAGAAATTGTGGAGACCTTTTCTCTGTTAGATAAAGGTTGATGAAGAAGAGTATTAGACGTTTTATTTAGTTTGCGGTAGACGTATCCCGACCAATTATTTTTTAATTTGGCAGCTTTCATCATCAAATCGATATGTACATATGTACATATTCTCACGCCTGTATTCCCAAGAGGGGTAGGCAGAGCACATGAATTCAAAAATCCAGTGCCACGTTTAGCAATTTCAGCAGGGTAACCAGATGGTTAAACGTGAAATCGATATCTTGAGCTCAATAAGTCGCTGGCAAACCTTGATTCTGGACTACCGTTGCGGAGCTATTATACTTTTCAATTTAATTTTAGGATATCACAGTTATATACCAAATGGTGTGTGGGCGACGAGGAACATTGTTCAGAGCCGCAATCTTTTAAAGCGAATAGGGACGTCAACTTCAACGACCACCACGCGGTACCGTTGCCGTGCGATGCTGCTTTTCAAATTATTTCTGACTTCTTGGACACAAACTTTCAAATTGAGGTTTGTAAAGATTTTGAAAATTCTTTACCTTATTTATTATATTAAAATACTGTGATAAGGTTAATTTTGGAAAATCAAATTGTTAAAAAATATTTACACGTGTTCCTGACTGCACATAGTGCACATTAGGTAGTTTGAAGTATACTACTAAAGCAACGTCATTAATACGTGATCATCTGACTGATCGATTTAATGCATGAGGAGCCTTAGACGTAGATCAATACAATATATATGTATTTTGTAACATACGATAGTGTGACGTGACATGATCCATAACACTTGTTAATACAGTAAAGTTGTTTAATTGTAACAAGTACGGTACTAAATTATTCAGCCACGTCTTTGTGAGACACATACTTTATTTATAATTTTCTGTTCCTACACGCGTTTGTACACGTTTGCTTGATGATTTCCTTGTTCGAAAAGCTGATAATAGTTTTATGATTATGTTTATGCATATTAATAATCAAGATTAACTATGATGACGTCATTTTACAGCTGCGTGGGATAAGACAAGTTCCAAAATTGGACGACTGCCCTAAATTATTTGGTTATGATAGAGAAGACCGCGATTTTGGCATTTGTCTTCCGAAAAAGCTGCCTAACAACGAAACCGACATTATTATAGCCACTACAAAAATCGATGTTCGATCTCTAGCAAAAGGTTTCAACGTTCTTGTAAGAGGAGAATTCGATCTGTACCCACCAACTGTATCTGTAGTAGGCTTAGGACGAGAAGCCGTCTGCTCTAACGACATCAATGGAATAAGAGCTCCAGTAAAACCTGAAATTGTGGTTCAGCCTTACATAATTCTGGATGCTCAGATGACACTACAAGTATGTTTGGGGTTCGTTGGATGCAGGCCGTACCGCCGACAGCGAAGCTATTCCAGATTATTCTCTCTTGTGAATAAAACTGACGTGATTATGGCTATGCTGAGACAAGTGACAGAGTTGAATGATGAGATAGCTTCATCTGCGCTTCCTGACGAACTACTCACGGGTTTCGCTCTAGATATAGGGGACACAGTCATATTCTACGCCGAAGGTCTCAAGGACGGAGCGATTTTGAAAGTGTGGGAGAAAACGGAGGACTTCTACCCAGACGTGAAGCCTGTGTTTTCGACGTCATCGAAATACTCCTCGAGAATTTATCCCAGTAAGCAAACTGAATTTAAGTTTGTAGCAAATGGAAGTAATGTACCGTTGGGAGTACGCTTTGAGCTCGTATATTCTAGGAATGTATGCTTCCATTCCTAAATAGTATTATTATTTCAGTATTTCAGCATATTCTTGATTTTTATTATCTGTGTTTATGTAGCGTTGCTGCACACGGCTATACCCTTCGCGGTGCTGAAGATGTGTGTGCCACTGTCAGCGCTGCTGGCTTGTCCTCCCGTGTACGCGCGACCTGCTCTACCGCTTTTGACAAGATCAGTAAGAAGTTATTTTTTAAGTCAGTTGATAGAGATGCGATTCTCAATTAAGCACACTTAGTTTCAATATTAAATTGCCGTTCTAAAATATTGTAACTTGCATGTCACTAAAACTTTGCCTTAATTGACGTCATTATGTTCCTAGTTTTAATGAATGTTGCGTTTAATTTTAAATGTCCCAATTTGGTTCGTGACAGCAGTTTGCGGTAACAGAGTTATGATGAAGTGGGCGGGCCGAGGCGGGTGGTACCTATGGGAAAGTCTCTGGGAAGTAAGTAAGTAAGTAAGTAAACACTTTATTGTACAATAGGAAAGAACACGAAATACAAAACTAATATACAAATGAAAAAGCGAAGTACAAAAGGCGGACTTATCCCTTAAGGGATCTCTTACAGCCAACCTTTGAGAGTCAGAGAGGAAACTTGATAATTGAGACCGACAACAAAGAAAGGCTATTATTATTATTAAACATGTTAAAGTACAATAACAAAATATTCACAATAAAGAAAGAAACATACTTCAACAAATTTATAACGTTAAAAGTATGAAATATAAATACAGAAATACAATAATTAATTGATAAATACACAAACAACACTAACATATACATATACAATTATGGGTATCTGGTTCAGAAGGTTGCGTGTCCAAATCTCGTCGGGGTCATCAATGTTCCAAATACTCCAATAGATCTCTCTCCAGGCATTATGCCTGTGGACCGAAGTTCACAGAGAGAAAGCTGGAAGTTGTATCTATGCAACCGATCTTCGAAAATTTCTTTAGCGCCATCGAACGCTATTTGAACGACAGTTGAAGTAGATGACGTTTTGTGGAAGAACTCCTGCCAGTGGACGATAGATGACGCTGGTCGCTACATGCTCAATAAAGCGTTTTTTTTAACTAAATTGGTACGTTAAGGTAGGTACAGACTGCTGTAACGTAACGTAACATGCAATGTAATACGCAATGAAATAATTAACCGTCCACATTATCGCAATGTATCATTTAATGTAACAGAATCTCATAGTGTGGACGCCTTGCGCGCACGAACCGTGCACACTACGCGCACGAATAAAGCATTTTCATGCGCGCCGCGATCCGGCATTTGTCGGTTTTTCGCCGAACACAAAGGTGCGCGCAGTGTGCACGGAGCGCCCGTGCCTGTGTGGTCGGGTTGTGTGTCTGTACTGCGGAATGTATCCCGGAAAAGATGCGAGCACTGCGTCCACACTTATGAAATGCTCCTTTTTTTTAATTCTTTATTTATTTTTGGGGCTTTATTCATTAATGGAATATGCCAGCCCCGTTAAAACAACTCAAACAAAAACAAAAAAAAAATACAAAAACAACTAATTACTTAAACTTAAAATGCACTTATAAAACATTTTGGCAGCAACACAACCAGGTTCAGATAAACTAGATAAAAAACATCCCACGTTCAATTTAGATATTGGTAGTTGTCTAAAAAATATTTCCCTAACAGCTTCTGTCCGGACACACTCCATGAGTAAATGATGGACATCTTCAGGAACTCCGCACCTTTCGCAGTTCGGGGAAACCACCTTTCTCATCAAATAAATGCTCCTTTCATGTTACATGTTACGTTACAGCAGTCTGTACCCACCTTTAGGCGGCGCTGAAGTTTGGGCGATTGGTTGCTGGTAAGCTGAAGATGGCGCCAGCTCGCTGTGACATGCCGACTGCTGAAGAATTGGTCAGCTTCCGGCTGGAGTTGTGCGTCCCGCCTCGCCCCGCCAACGTTCTGCAGGCTGAGAATCCCATGCTGAAAGCAAGTGAGTTGAAGATAAAACATATTCTATGTGTAACCCAGAGTGTCAGCATACTGCATACCAATTTTTATCAAAATTTGCAATTATTTTGCGCGTGAAGAAGTAAAATCATGCACACTCTGAAATATTCGCCTTTGTAATATTAATGTGATCAAATTATGAACTTAAAGCATCAACTGCCAACAGTGCACACTGCGTTTTCGTTACTTTAATTTAATTCAAAATAGCCGAATGTATTGCTCCTCTGTGAGTCCATAATCATCCTTTATGATTTTCATGTTTCATGTTTTATGAATTATGCTAGAAGTGGCTGCGAAGCGTGAAATTGTCATAATCTTGGTTTTGTCTATGTCACGTTTCGTGCTCTACCTACCCTATTTGAGAACATAGGCGTGGTTGTATGTATGATTTTCACTCAGATTGTTTTTGAGTGATTTCTTTTACCAATCGGCATTGATTATGTCTTTCAAAAATATCAAATGATTTTTCTTATGAAAAATAAAAGAAACTGTATAGGTACTTACAACTTAATAAAAATGGCCAAAGAGAGCGTTGTTGGTGGCATTGCGTAGTAGTTTGTTGAACATAATAATAATGGTTGTATACCTTTGAGACACAAAGAAAAATGCGACACCTGGCTAATCTCAAGCAAGACACAATTAAGGGGTGGCAATGAATGCGTGGATAGTTCACGCAAAATATTTTTGTAAGAAAGAAGAATTCTGGTTAAGTGCCTTCGGAGTAGGATAAAAAAACTGCACGGTTCAAGCGATAACATCTGCACTCGTTTCAAAATGTACTGTTTATGTGAATTCGTTTTTATAATTGCGGTTTATGAGTACAATAGTTACCGGTTGCTAGCTTAGCTAAGATGAAGCCGGTAAAATGAACCGGTAGCTAGATAAAGGGCTACGACTTAGCCCGAAACATGTCGAGCTAAATTAGATTTAAAACGATCTTAGATTAAAACGATTTAACGAAACGATTAAAAATCTATTTTTTTGGTACTGTTGCTAGCTTGTCACCTAAAATATATGTCCAAGCCTCATAAAACATTCACAGAAAAGATGAAATTTCAAAATCAAATTTCAAATTTCAATTTCGATTACAAAATTTCATTAGCACACAGGAGATCCGAGACCGTACTGGAGGTGAAAGGGAGTGGTTTTGCCTATGTAACGTTTAATCCGTACCAATATATAAATGTGAAAGTGTGTTTGTTTGTTTGTTTGTTTGTTTGTCCGTCTTTCACGGCTAAACGGAGCGATGGATTGACGTGATTTTTTAGGTAGAGATAGTTTAGGGCATGGAGAGTGACATAGGCTACTTTTTATCCCAGAAAAAATTGATGTTCCCGAGGGAAAACAAAAATATAGTTTGCTTGATAGATCGATATCGATCGATGATAGATCGATATCAATCGATGACCGATCGATAGATGATAGATCGATGGCGCTGTGTGTCGTTTGAAACGAGAAGTTTTCTTATAGTTGTGCTTTATACCGCAATATAACCGAGTTCCACGCGAGCGAAGTCGCGGGCGGAAAGCTAGTGTGTTATACCTATAAGTACCCCATTTGGGAATAGAGCCGTGATGCAAGTGGTTTTTATCACATTTTTGTTACAAAAATGGCATTTCGCATACTTTGTCGCGAACAATACGGCACTTTTAAAACGATTTGATGCAGCCGGTTCCATTACTTGATTTACGTTCACGCTTTAACGCTAACGTTAAAAATGTTACTCGCCCATACTCGGATGTAGTACCTAGGTACTTTGTGGCTGATTCAACGTTGAGTGGAAGTGTCAACCTAAGTACATAATAGGAAGCAACTGAAGTACTAGAGGCGATGAATGGTCTCATAATACTGCGGATCCAAGTTCTAATCTTCATCGGTTCTAAACAGTGTCTTTCTTCGAAATACGAGACCATTCAAATAATAACATTATTAACCAAAAAATTATAAACACCCACAATACTGGCCCATTTAAGGTTGATGTAGACGCAATCGCTCTGTACTGGGTCGACACTAAAGTAGAGTCCAGAATTAGGCGAACTAACTTGACAGTTCATTGTACACAAAAGTTGCCACAGTTTGGCCAGTGCTGTTAATATCGATGTTTAGTAAAAAGTTTTGTTATTATTGTGTTTGCAATCAAACTAATAATTTAACAAATAAATGAATAATAATAAAAATTGGTAGAAATTAAAACTACACCAACATGAATCAATTTTTGTTAGTAAAATCTTACATCCTTCAGATCATATTAAATCGCGGTAAATTGCAGTAGTTCGTCCATATTTGGCAAATATTATGTATGAGTGTGAAAGTTTCGACGAATTACTCGATAAAATATAAATAGAATCAGATTTATAGAAAGCACATAGTAATATCGACATATTTATGTCGACATAAACTTATCACTATTTATTTTTTCCCATGTCTGGCAACATTTTCGGCTGTCAAGTTAGTTCGCCTAATTCTGGATTTCACTTTAGTACGCTTCAAGCAGTTCGATATTTTTATATGAGTTTCTAAAATTCGATAACGCACACGATTTTCAAATAATTAATAAAATGTTGAACGGCAGCGAAATTTTGCATGGAAAATGCATGCATGCGAAATTATATGGAATTTCGTAACCTGTTGGAAAATGTAAGAAAATAACGACGGCGGTTCAAACGCTCGAACACTCATTCGTTTAGTGCGCAACGATAGTAGCTCTATCCACATATAATTCCCGCAGGGGATAAACCCGGCACTAAATAATACCGTCAGACAAGCCCGGTTCGCGTGCGTTTGTGTCAACATTTTAGGTATTAATTAGTTCCAAATTCCATTTCTGTGTTTGAATTTCGGTTGATATTAATGATGTTATAAGTAGGTACGTGGTAGAAATGACATTGTGATAGAATTAGAAGTGAAGGTGCTGAACTCTAGCCTTAAATACCGTGGATTACCATTAAAGTGGAATTTTAATGTTCAGCAAATGTGTGGTGTCTGGATAGACATCTCTGTGGTGGATGGCTTTTGGTGACAGTCTTGTAAACTGTAATTATTATACTTCTTCTATCTGCTTTTAAATCGAAAATTATGCTAGAAGTGGCTGTGTGAACCGTTATAATTATGTCTATGTCATGTTTCATATGCTCTGCCTACCTCATTTGGAAACACAGGCGTGATAGTATGTTATGCATGTTCAATGTTTAGCGTAAGCCGAATGCAGAGAAGTATAGAGAGGTGCAGAGAGACAGAAAATTTAAATATTAGGTTTATAGATCATTTATTATCATAAGAATTTATACAATTCACTTAAATGAGAAACTTAAACTATTACTAAACTTATGTAAAACATGTAATGAAAGCAGCGCAAGAAACAGACTAATTACAAGATAAGTAAGTAAATATTACATTACATTAAATACATACAATTTTAACAAGTTATCGGTACTCTGCAGACAAAAGTGAAATTAGCGGGTAGGTTCGTAAAGCGCAAATTAGGTATTATAAAGCAAATATTAGGTATTTTAAATGATAATTACGTTTATTATAAAACAAATAACAAAATAGAACAAGTAACATTAAATTACAATTATACATATACATTTAAAATTAAAATAAATTACTACACTATAAACTCAACTTAAAATTAAACTAAAACTAAACAAAAATTTCCAAAATTGGGCCCTTGGGTAAGGTTCCCATCACGCAGGCAGCATTCCCGCGTTGAATGGCTATAGCTAGCCTTTGAGCGAGGAAGCTGCCTGCGCGAGGGTCTCCTGTTGCTTCCCTCAAGCGCTTCCCCAAAGCAGTGTGGAACCCACGAGAGCTCTTTTCCCACGGTCCGAGCGTCTCGACACCATATGCGACGAATTCATATTGGGTGCCCAGACACTCGTATTTGCTGACCTTAATGTAAAGAAAATTACATGTGCATACGCTTACCACCTCTGATCACTTCTTACTCTTCTACCGCTAAACCGATTTATGTTGCATTCAGTATTACGATATCTGGTTTAGAGGAAGGACAAAATTACTTTTTATCCAGGACATCTAAAAATCACACCCATTCACTAAATTTCAATTCTATCTTTATTTTTTATTGTATTTCAGTGCCGTCGACTCCCGCCACGAATACTAGCCATGGTGCTGCTGGCAGAATCAACTGGAACAACTGAGAAGTCTCTTCTCAAAATAAATCTCCTTTTTGATGATAATAGGATAATAAAATTATAATACTGATGGTCTTTTGTTTTATTCAGCACCTCTACACTCATCGGCTTTACACGGAGATGACAGTGAAAAAGTTATGTTTTTTTAATTAATTTTGTTTGCAAAACCAGTACTTCAGCAATAGACTGTCTAAACTGATGAAGGGACATCTAGCTCCACCTAACCTATCGTCGAATAGAAGAACTTCTACTGTCAAAATGGTATCCTACATCCCCATAGAGGACAGACCAACTAAAGAAACAATGATGGCCACCCAGTTCCGCGAACCGTCAGTTAACTATGTTGAAATAAATTTACCTATTTCAACTTACAAACTGTCACAGAAACTGTAAAGTGCCATAGAGGAAAAAGCCACTGCGGTACGCGCGATCTTGGACCGGCCGATAAGAGCACAGCGAACGCCGCCATGCTTTGGCGGAATCGTCTTCGAACAAATTAAATGACATTAGTACTCTATAGGTTCTGTCTTCTATGTACATTCCGCTATCGAAGTTGCGAAGATATTTGCTTAAATACAACTTCCAACTTTCTCTCTGTGGACTTTGTTCCCCAGGCGTAACATCTGCCTGGAGAGATCTCTCTATTGGAGCCTTTCCCATAGTAACTACACGTCTTAATAGACTATTCAGAAAATGATAGAGTAGTCTACGGTATTTCATGCGTGTATTGCCGTGCTAGTCGTGCATGGCCCAGCAATTTGAAACAAATACTTAAAATAAATTAATTTTCCGTAGATTTAGAATAACACCTCTTCATGTCTTCCGTGGATGTCGTAAGAAGCGACTAAGGAATTAGGTTATGGTATATTTTAGGTGACAGGTTAGCAAGCTGTCACTATTATATCTGTGGGAAAGACTCCAATAGAGAGATCTCTCTCCAGGCACCGGCTCCTGGGGACCGAAGTCCGCAGAGAGGAAGTTGGAAGTTGTATTTATGCAACCGTTCGTCGAAACTTCGACAGCGCGATGCCTACATCGTTTAGTTCGGCTATGCGACGCATGTGGCGCTGGGGCGCTACACATTGCATATCTATCAACTCTTAACCTACAAAAAAATGCCAGAAGTGGCGACGAAACGTGAAATAGTCACGGTTTTGTCTATGTAGCGGTTCGTATGCTCTGCCTATCCTATTTGAGAATACAGGCGTGATGTATAAAATAATTGTGCCATAAAACACATTGACCTTGCAGTGGCTTACTTCAAGATTATCCCCCAACAAAAATCGATGAGTTAACAAGTAACCTAAAGTATGTACCTACATAATAATGTTATGCGGGACAGGGATATAAAACCCTTCGGGTCGGAAGAACGAAACTGTAAGTTAGCTCTCGGAAGAATGTTACTTGTCCTTTTAGCAACCTGTTTCTGAGTTTGGAGTGGATTCATTTAGTTTTTTCAGAGTATTTGTGTAGTTTCACCTGTCCTGAGGTGTTTGTTTGTTCCACTTCCATGTTACTAAGCTGAAGTTTTGTATACCGTGCTATAATTTGGTAGTAGAATTAGTACCTAATAGGTTCATATCCGCAGAAAGGAATCCTTCAACGTTTGGTCTGGCTGACTTGAAATTTGTTACAGTTTGTTTCTTATTGGCTTGATAGTATACCCCATTGCTAAGCAAAGGCCATTCTTCTGCCACTCTTCTCTATCCTATGCATTTGCAAATGTCTTGAAAATTATTGAGGTAAACAATGGCAAAAAGCGCAGATAGCAAAAAAACTTGTTTAGTAATTTTTTGTGGGTTAGATATTTTGTACTATGATGAAAAAAAGCAAGGTTTACTTGATAGTAATCAATCGCCATCATCATACCTATACATCCGCAATACCTATTGCCTGTAAATCCTGTAATAGTAATTTACTGGCTGTCTTATTCTTCACGCCAGAACAACGGACAGTTGTTTTATACCTATACAATAAAGATAAATCCTATACATGCAACAATGAATGGGATTAGCAGGTAAAACGGGATTAGCTATCCAGATGGATCCTGTAGGTGTCCTCTCACTTTGTTGATTACCTCAGCGCGGATAGGTCATAAGAACGGTAGTAGAAAAAAATATCCGAACAGTAATAAATCAATTGATTCCTGACCTACCTTAAATAGTACCTACTTACAATGAACGCCATAGTGACATTGTATTACTAGACAAAGGGATTAGTAGTGATATATTAAAGTATATTTACGTAAACCAACACGTCAAGTCAACCCGTGTGGTGCCGGGTTAGAATAGCACGACCCCCTTTCTTCCCGTGGGTGTCGTAAGAGGTCGACTCTGGGAAAGGGTTAGTGTATTGTGGGCGATGGGCTAGCAACCTGTCACTGCAATATCACGTTTAACCATCTGATTACCCTGAAATTGCTAAACGTGGCACTGGATTTATGAATTCATATGCTCTGCCTACCCGTCTTGGGAATACAGGCGTGAGAATATGTATGTACCTATGTATGTATATATTTGCGTAAAGTTAAATAAAAACCACGCTTGCATTTCCAAACGAGGTAAGTACAGCACACGAAATGTTACATATACAAATCAATAAATAATTCACGTTTTCAGAACCACTACTAGCATTTTTTTGTTGAAAGTTAGATAAAATAGTTACAAGTTATAATAGTCACAAATAGTCACAAGCTTAGCTTGTGACATAATAATTTTAATAGTCGCTGTTTATGATATCCGTGGATGAAATTAGAACAGGTAATAGGGTTTTTGAACATTTTTGAAATATATTTTTAATAAATTCTTCATTATGTAATAAACACGATATATTAGTATTTCCGGATTCTTGTCTGTATTAACAAAGAAAATAAATATTAAAGTTCAAATTCTCAAACTCACGCCAAAAACGGTGTTTGACGTCAAATGCAAGTAAACAAAGGCACCACACAAAGAAGCTGTCAAAATTGTCATGTCAAATTATCAATGTCCACTGTGACCACAGATACCTTTCATGGTATGTGACGTCATCAATCAATCGCAAGCGTTTCAGTCACAGATACATTATTAACGAATATTAGAAATTAATTTAATTAATAGAACAAAATACTCTAAAAATGCATAATACTTTGAACAAAAGAAAGTGAAATATGTTTAATTTTCCAATGGCCACAAATTATAGTTTATTGTTACTGTTGTCAAAGACCCTATTATACCTCGACACTGACGGTTAGTGTTAATTAAATTGGACAAGAAAATAGTATTAGCCAATCCCTTCCTCGCCTTTTTGTGTGTCAAGTGTGCTATAAGTGAATCTACAGGATGCTCTTACAAGACTATCTGATGATGCCTGTGCCTGTCGTAAACTTTTTAAGAACTGAAGCTTTTTCTTTTTAAGGTTCCGTGATTTGGAACCCTTTCACTGCTTACGGTGTGAAACTAAACCCTATATTTCATAGACAGTATAAAGTGGATCACAGATTACTCGACATTTGTGCATCTGTTTTGCTTATTCGTGATTCTGCACAACTTTCACAGATAGTTTTATTAAATATTGTTTATAATAGCTAATGGGAAGAAATAAATGATAGCATAAGTGTATAAACCAGTGGTTTGCTTTTCTCATCTCGAATTGATAGGATTATCCAAAGGCCCGATTATCCCGTGCAAAAATAACTTTTTTAAAGGTTTTATTTGGCTCGACCCATTCGTTTCTTTATTATTTATAATTATAATGCTATTTTAAATTAGGAACAAGTATACACGGAGAAGCAGTAAATATACGTGTTAAAAATATAGGGTAATAAGGTAAAACACGAGACAGTCAAGGTTTTGTCTGTGTAACCTTTTACGAGCTCTTCTACCCTTTTTATGAATATACTATAGAAGTGATGTATGTATGTATTATGTCCTGTGATTAACTTATAAGGCTTATGCCCCAGAACCCTAACACTGCACTAGCTCGCGCTTCCCCGGTTTATTTCAATCACATTTCAATCAACGGATCAAGCAGTCTATTTGTAAACGAAACAGGCGCGGACGGAATGAAGAAAATAAACGTAAAAAACGGGATTCGTTTGCTGTGAGGAACGACAAATCATTCGCCGCGGATGCGGAGCCAGCGGGGCTTGAAAGCTGATTTTACGCCTTTTATTTTCCCTCCGATGTTTATAAGGAACCGCGGCAGGCGCAGGGTTAAGTCCGGAAATGGTTTCCACTGTGATGTAATGCGAAGCGGGGTGAGTTGAGCCCTAGTCGGTTGTGTCAAGCATTCCCGTGGAAAGAGCCGTAACGGTAGCCGTCGTGGCGCGTTGCTCCTGATGATGGGTCACGAATTGGCCGGAAACATGTCAAGCTAGTCTCGATATAAAGATATATGGATAGATTTCGTATGAGTATAATTTGAGTCGGCTCGAGATCACGGTCGCTGTAACGCGGCCGGAACGTCGAGGTAGTTAAAATCATACTCATGCATTATTAAGCCCCGCGAAGTATATGAGTGAGAATCATGAAAGTTTAAAACATTATATCTACTTATTTATGGTTTATTATCAAGCATTACATTATGATTACGATGATCGTAACTTTCAGGTTGACGGTATACAGTTAATTAAGGTATCTGCAAAAATAAAGTTTTGTAGATGCGTATTTTATTTTAACGCAGGTAGTTAAAATTTTACGTCCCGCCAAAAATGAGACATAAAACCTTATGAATAATGCGGTGCTGAGATATCACAAAATTTAAGTACGAACGTCGGATAAGGCTCTATAATAAATTTAAAGTAAACAATGATTAAATTACAATATTAGGTACTACGTCATACTTTGTTTGTTTTGATATGTTACTAACGTTTACTAAAAAAACGGATAACTGGCGCTTAAAGGTCACAACACACATATCAACTCGGAAAGGGATCGCCACCGTATCGCCTCGAGTCGTTCAGTATTGTTTGTATGAAACTCCCTACTGCAACG
>BHDV01003823.1:63869-83543 GCA_005406045.1 Adoxophyes honmai | reverse complement strand
GGGAGTATGACAGACTGAGTCGTTTACCTAATGCGGTCGTAGTCGTCAACAAACGTTGTCTTTAGGTCACAGCATACCACACCCATCCGGCACCCGACCCTCACCGCCTTGTCGTTCGGCGTCCACTCGTTGTTGGCAGATGGTCCACCAGTGGACGTCACGTTGTCACCAGTGAACCTCACGTGGTCATCGATTGGACCTCGCATCGTCAACGAGTGGATCTCGCATGGTTATCGAGTGGACCTCGTATCGTCAACGAGTGGACCTCACGTGGTCATCGAGTGGACTTCGCATCATCAACGAGTGGACCTCGCGTGGTTAATGATTTCCGAGTAGTCTACCAGTGTTTGACCTTAGAAACGTTTAGAAGCGTTGGCAGCTTGCGGTTTACACTAGGCAAGCATTGCAACAGCGAGTTATCATCGAGTGGTCGACTCGCAGTCCGCGCGTGGTCCACTCGCAATCGACGCGTGGTCCACTCACAGTCCGCGCGTGGTCCACTTGCAGTCGGCGCGTGGTCCACTGGCGGTCAGCGTATAGACACCTCGCGAGCTGCCCAGCGATGCGATACGGTGACGCTACGGAGTTGATGTAGTGAGCGCATGCCCATACAAGTTCATTATAAAGAATACAAACCGAACAAGGCGAAGCAGTCCTGAGTGGGTGCCGGGAGACTAATGAGCCATGACCAGAGATCGGAAAAGTTTGCGACGTTGTTTGCAATTATATGGACATGACTCCAAAATTAATCAAAATGTTATTCAGTTAATTAAATTTTTACTTGATATGTAATTTGATTCTTAGTCAATAAATACAAAAGTATGTTAAGAGGATAGGAGTCGCGCCACTGCTCCATAGAAACGTAGTCCCCTGTTTTCTCCATAAATAATGACATTAGAGCAAAATTTTTTTTTACATAATATTTGTATCTGTTGTGGCTATGATAAAAGCAAATCGTAGGGGCATAGCCACAACAGATACAAATATTATGTAAAAAAAAATTTGCTCTAATGTCATTATTTATGGAGAAAACAGGGGACTACGTTTGTATGGAGCAGTGGTGCGACTCCTATCCTCTTAAAGTATTGGTTTATTTAAAAAAATATCAGTAGTTCAAACATGATACCACCGTGAGACTCACTCATAGTGAAATAAGGAATCTACTCAAGTTTTTTATGGCGCAATTCACACCAGAAGAGCAGCGCAGCGCGGCGTAGCGAAGCGCAGTTTCAGTGTCATGAGAATTTCAACTTTATTTTCATTACAATAAGATTTATTATCGCATGAGAAACTCTAACGATGCGCGCGGATGCCCGCGGATCCGCGGGAATTCCAGCGCATTCCATAAACAAAGCCGTGCGACTGCGCGAGCTGTCGCGGGAATGCCCGAGGATGCTCGAGTAGTCGCGACGGCCGCTGTCAATACATATGTCAATAATTATGTAAATTCCAGCGACTTCCTATGCATTCCAGCGGCTTCTCGAGCAGTCGCAGGAATCCTCGCGCATTCTCCACGGAGCGGGTCGCTGCGCTACGCCGCGCTGCGCTACGCCGCGCTGCGCTGCTCTTCTGGTGTGAATTGAGCCTATACCGAAGAAATAAGTAGGTTTTAAGTGACGGGATTGCAACCTGTCACTATTATACTTCTTTCATCTATTATTAAAACTAAAATTATGCAACAAATTTGTAAGTTTGCTCTGCGTACCCCAATTGAAAGAAAGAAAGAAAAATAATTTATTCTCAGTACTTCTAAAACATATAATTCGTACATTACAAAAATACAACTATAGTGACAATGGGATTTTCAACAAAAACTAACACTAACCCAAGACACGTCACCGACAAACCACGTAATGATTTCCGCGACAGCGCTCACATATTTCTCTTCTAAAATACGTCGTCCGAACCCACCTGAACGCAGTGAAATATTATGGTTCGCGAAAATAAAACCCCAGATAAATTGTCAAGAGACGCGAGGACGTATTGTAGTTAGATTTTCTCGTACATTCTTGTGATGTATCGTTGTACGTCATACGGTGTCGTGTGTAATTCTTGATAAATACGCGCGTGTTCAAAGTTTGCGGCGAGGTATGCTGCTGGGTGTTTGTTTGTGAGGTTTAAGCTGGGTTGCAGTGAAATTTGAATAAATAAATATTATATAAATATCACTGGACAATTTTGACGTGACAACGTCTTAAATTAGGTTGCGGCTGGGAGTCACTTATGAAAAAGTGTAACGCTCGGTAACGTTACGATGACGTCACCGAACGAGAGAGAGAGGCCCGCAGTGTTAAGGAGGTGGCGCTTCGATAGTGCGAAGCCTCTATGGTATCATGTGAGACGTCAAACGCAGACATGGACAGCTGTCACGATTGGGAGTTGACGTGACAACGTCTTAAATCAATAAATATTCTACCGAGAAAAAGACGTTGTCACGTAAAATCTTCGCCCGTAAAACCGACTTTACAGGCAACCATTTTTTTTACACCAATCATCTAGTCCCAAAGTAGGCAATGTAATGCCTGTGTTATGGGTACTAGATAACGGATAAACATACTTATATATAGATAAACATCCAAGACTCGAAAGCAAACATTCGTATTCTTCATACAAACATCTGCCCCGACCGGGGATCGAACCCGGGACCTCAAGCTTCACAGTCAGGTTCTCTAACCGCTGGGCTATCCGGCCGTCGGTATGTTAAGTGAATGGTATGTCACTCGTACTTACATTCATACATAGGGGTGAGTGTATGTATGTATGTTGTACATTCATACATAAATAAGTTTAGCTTGTAGTATTCTTAAATGTGATTTCAGACTGCGGATAATTTATTATCACACACATACACACAACCGACACGCCTCAATCCCTACGGGGTAGGCAGAGACAACAGAGCGCCATTCGCTTCTATTCTGACATACTTCTCTCGCTTCACTCACATCCATCACTCTCGTCATACACGCTCGACGGTTTCGGGTACTCCTAATTTGAGCTTTATTTAGTACATCGCCGATCTGGTCGATATACGTTCTACGAGGGCGCCCTCGACCGACTTGCCCTAACACACTTCCCTTGTAAATTTGCTTATAGTCTGAGATCGAATTAGAGATCAAAAATGTGAACAAACATGTTGCCCTTGCTTTATTGTTATGAATCAATAAACTAAAAGTAGTTAAAAAATTAATACAATTAGTACAATTATACCTATCAATTAGTAACAAAAAAGGTTGACTACATCTGGAATTTCACTTGGATATTGACAGTTGTTTGTTCACATTTTTGATCTCTAATTCGATCTCACACTTTACATATCCTTGATTCATTCATTCTCTCCACGTGCCCAAACCAACGCAGCATACCTTTCTCTACCCTTGTTATAATTTATTATCGATGAATATTATTCTGCATAATGCTACATATACTTAGCTCTGCTACTACACTAAGCTTGTTGAGTGACTACCGTTGATGATGAAGACAAATACACCAAAATAATTTGTAAAATGAATGTTATTCTTGTTTTTAAAGTATTATTGGTTGTGACAATCCAGCAACGTGTCCGGAAGTTTTCTCGCCGGTCGGTAATAATGTCCTGTGTCCCGGCGCTTCCTGCAGGTTAATGCAGTGTAATACTGCCTTTAATGTTTAAAAACCTAGCAAAAGACTTGTATGTATCTAACGACTCTTGCCAAGTTAGATACCGAGCACTATAATTTACATACACATACATACATACATGTTCTCACGCCTGTATTCCCAAAAGGGGTAGGCAGAGCACGTGAATTCAAAAATCCAGTGCCACGTTTAGCAATTTCAGGGTAACCAGATGGTTAAACGTGATATTGCAGTGACAGGTTGCTAGCCCATCGCCCACAATACACTAACCCTTTCCCAGAGTCGACTCTTACGACACCCACGGGAAGAGAGGGGGAGGTGCTATTCTAACCCGGCACCACACGGGAACACTATAATTTAGTATCTAAAAAAGAAAATCAGCGTCAAATCAATGCTTAAATTTAATTGGAAAGCATTTACTTAACTCGAACCAAAAATGATTTTCAACCGTTGAATGGTAGCTTGTATTTTTACGATAAAACAAGCTCTCTCGAGCTATACGTCTTTTTAATACTTAGGGTACTTACTTCCTTTAGTTTTTGGTCACCCGGTTTATACAAAATTGAAGGCATAAAAGTAACGAGCGAAGACTCAGATTTTAACTCCCAAATAGAAAGCTCAATAAAAACTTCGTGCATACCGCCCGTAATCGCCGCTTAAACTACTTTTAAAATGTCCCCCGATCTGCCAAATTGAAAAATAACTAAGCGTACCAGCGATAAATTCGCTCCAAAAAGTTTGCGATCGTTTTAAACTAAATATTGGAGTTGGAAGTTCCGGAGTCGGGTTTAATGTGGCGATGTATTTTGTTGTCATTACGTCCGCGGAAAAATTAACGCGTTTAGAAAACAGTTTCGTCTGTAATGACTTGGCTATACTAGAGACCTTTAGGTACTTAAAAGATGGTAAACAATCTTGACGTGTCTTTTTATTTAAACATACACTTTATAAATCAAAATCTTTACATTTTACAATTTAGGTAAGAAAAAATCATTTACTTTCATAATTGAATTGTATAGTGTAACGATTTTCATTTTTAGACTGTGTATTTCAATAAAAAGACATGTCAAGATTGTTTACCTTCTTTTAAGTACCTAAAGGTCTAAAGTATAAGTAAAAGCGTGAAAATGTCCTATGTGTAGGGATAGATTAACACCTCTCCATTTCTTCCACGGATGTCGTAAGAGGCGACTTAGGAAATAGGTTTAGGTATGCTTTAAGCTACAGAATAGCAACCTGTCAATACTACCTCTTCCCTCGGTTTTCAAAGCTAAAATTATACTACAAATAGCTGCGAAGCGTGAAATAGTCATAATGACGGTGTTGTCTATGTCACGTTTCGTGCGCTCTGCCTATTCCATTTGGGAAGATCGGCGTGATTGTATATGTATGTCAAATGTAAAGGTGCGTGGCATCAGCCTTTAAGCAGCTGCAGCATACGATGTGTCATTATCATTAACGACATAGTGGTCAATTATTGTTAGTCTGCAATTATTTTGGCCAGGATTTTTACTGGAAAAACCTATAACAATTAACATTGAGTAAAAATAATTATGAAAAGTGGAATCTCCAAAAAAACCTCTCGTAAAATAGAAACGTTTTTCTATTCATCGCAAATATCGGAATATCGCGAAATATTTTCCTCTACCAATCCATTTGTGCTAACTGAAATGACAATAGTGAAGTATTCACGTTTCCCTGAAATGTTACCGTTCTGAAAACATTCTAAATTGTTCTTTTATTCCGAGATCGTGTTTAAACGTTTTGATTTTTTTTCTATTCAATTGGATCCGTTTTGTTGTTGGATATAAAAGTGTTTTGTTTGCATGCTTTGTAAACAATACATGTTATCTTGATTAAAATTTCTAAAACAGCTTGATAACATGAATTGAGTTGATTTTGAGCAAAAATCCCATTTCGCCTCAGCTGAAATGATATACTAAATATCAAAAAAACATACAATCAGTGTTTCTTATTAAGATTATGGAAGCACACGAAACGTAGCCACCTCTCCATTTCTACTGTGGATGTCGAAAGAAGTGACAAAGAAAATAAGTTGATAACAGGCTGGAAATAGTTTACCAACCTATTACTAAACTTCTTCAATATTTTAAACCTACAGTTTTATTAGAAGAAAAATTGATGTCGTATAACTCTGTTTATACTTAATTACGAAATGGAACCAAGGTTGTACCAAATCACGGGCGTAGCCAGGATTTAGTTTTTTGACGAAAAAAAATCGGCCAAGTGCGAGTCGGACACAAAAAATCACGCTTGTTGTATGGGAGCCTGAACTTTTCGGGGGTGGGGAGGGGGGTTTGATCCCCCAACCCCCCCGCCCCTGGCTACGCCCATGTACCAAATATAAAAGAATGGTTCTGTCGAGGATTTAATGTCAGTTTAAAGGCATACAATTTATGTCAAGTACACCCACGGGAAGAAAGGAGGAGGTGCTATTCTAACCCGGCACCACACGGCACACGGAGTTGTATATAATAAGGTAAATGTGACACCAATAGTTGTCGATCGCAATCGTATCAAATAAAATGATTCGGGTACTCGTGAAGGTGTCTGGATTTTACGACGTATAAAACTTTTACACCTTATCAAATATAGAACGTAACAAAGGGTAGAAGAGAAAGTTCGAGTCAAACCGTTTTTTTGAAAAGTCATCGTAAAGAAGACGTTAGACGTCAGTACAAAGCCAAAATTGATGTAACTGATTATAGTATCGAAATCGATTTTATAATGCTACCAAGGCAGGACTCCAAATAATGCAGGACAATGGCGTCTAGACTTAAGCACATTATGATATAGTTTATAGATAGGTATAGATAAAATATTTCCGTGTGGTGTCGGGATAGAATAACACCTCTCCATTTCTTCCGTGGATGTCGTAAGACGCGACTAAGGAAATAGGTTTAGGTATGCTTTAGGCGACAGGCAAGCAACCTGTCACTATTCTACCTCTTCCATCTTCGCAAACCTAAAACAATGCCAGAAGTGGCTGCAAAGCGTGATATAGTCATAATCATGGTTTTTGTCTATGTCACGTTTCGTGTGCCCTGCCTACCCCATGTGGGAACACAGGCGTGATTGTATGTATGTATGTATAAAAATAGATAACACCAGCATCAAAGAGACTACTTTAAAAAGGCAATCAACCTACAATTTTATTAACACTCGCCCAACTGATCGCGTGCTACTCTTTGCCAGGGATCATGGATTTTACTGGTTATAAAATTTGTAATTTACGAGCTTTCCTGAGCCGGGTACGATGGACAGAGAGGATTTACATCCTTTAACGTGCAATACGTTTAAATGACGATTTATAAGCATTCAGACGGAATGGCCGTCGAAATATTAAAGTCCAGGGTCAATTAAGGATTATATTTGGTTATGTGACTTAAATAATATATAATAATCCAGCCTAAATATGTTCCACTGCTCGGCACAGGTCTCTTCTAAGTATGAGAGGGCTTGGGCTTGTCCCGCGCGGCCAGATGCAGATTGGTAACCTCCCATACAGCATTAAATAAACGCTGTATGAAGATTTCCTCAAAATTATTTCCTCACGATTTTTTCCTTCATCGAATAGCTCGTGGTCATTGTCAAAATTAGATTTCACTAGTTCATTTGGAAAAATTCAGTCTGGTATTCTTTGCGTAGTAGGTCACTGGTCAAATTCTTTGACTTTCACGGATATGAGTCATGTGAGATTTTCTAGCATTACCTATATGTACAGCCCTCAGGAAGTCAGAGATTGTTACTGTTTTAAACATATTTCATCATGGTGCATGTCTTAAACTTAAAACAAGACTTTTACTACAACCTTTTTGAAGTTATTGAAAGCAATGCTGTTATTTTTGTCTGCTAGCTTGTGGCGTAGAATATCCTAAGTGCACGTTTACACGCTGCCGCTGAAGCGCGTTGGTCCCGACGATGGGTCACAAATTGATCCGAAACAAGTCACTTTGAGAACCCTAAGGCTCAATTCGCACCAGAAGAGCAGCGCAGCGCGGCGTAGCGGAGCGCAGTTTCAGTGTCATGAGAATTTCAACTTTATTTTTATTACAATAAGACTTATTATCGCATGAGAAACTCTAACGATGCGCGCGGATGCCCGCAAATCCGCGAGAATTCCAGCGCATTCCATAAACAAAGCCGTGCGACTGCGCGAGCTGTCGCGGGAATGCCCGAGGATGCTCGATTAGTCGCGACGGCCGCTGTCAATACATATGTCAATATGTCAATAATTATTCCAGCGACTTCCTACGCATTCCAGCGGCTTTTCGAGCAGTCGCAGGAATCCTCGCGCATTCTCCACGGAGCGGGTCGCTGCGCTACGCCGCGCTGCGCTGCTCTTCTGGTGTGAATTGAGCCTAAGACCTCAATTAAGCACTCAACTAAACGCACTAAATCCCTGTTCAAAAGCTCTGTATAAAAAATCGATCCGGCAAACTTTCCCCATGTTTGCGAAAAACTTTTTAATGTCCCATAAAAGTCGAGCTTTATAAGTCCAATGTAATGAAATAAGTTTCACTAACAATTGCCGGGAGAGGAACGTAATATCCTGTTTTAAACGATTATTTAGAATCTGTGTACCCAGCTTCTATGAGTTTCAGTTCGTTCTACTTAACTTGGTATTAAGTTGGCGTTACCCCTTTCCCGGGTTTCGGAATTCTTGTCGTCACACAAAAATCTTCAGTTTGAGTGATGAAAGAGTTAAGAGGATAAGAGTCGCACCACTTCTCCATACAAACGTAGTCCTCTGTTTTCTCCGTGAATAATGACATTAAAGCATTTTTTTTACATTATATTTGTATCTGTTGTGGCTATGCCCCTACAATTTGCTTTTATCGATATTCTAAATAAAAAAATGTAAAAAATAATAAAAAATTTAGAAAATCGATAAAAGAAAATCGTAGGGGTATAGGCACAAAAGATACTTTAATGAAAAAAAAAATTTTTGCTCTAATGTCATTATTCATGGAGAAAACAGGGGACTACGTGGAAGCGGTGTGACTCCTATCCTCTTAAGAGCCAATAAACGTCTTCCTTATTGTAAACAATATCCCCTTTTTTATCTATATACGTGACCTTAATATTCCTACTATGCGTTCCTATGTGGTGTATTTCTTCCGTGGATGTCGTAAGAGGCGGCTAAGGAAATTAGTTAAGGTTTAGGCGACTGGTTAGCAACCAATCAATAAAATTATCATCAAGTATGTAAATAGATAAAGAAAAAAAGAAAGTTATAGACTTAGTAACAGAATAATACACAAATAAAAAAATTGTTGGCCTTATGTAAGAACACTTCAAAATTAATAAAACTAATTAAAATATTTAATATGTACGCGGGACTTAATCACGATTTTATTTACCTTCTCAACGTTTCGGCCGCGTTACAGCGACCTTGGTCACGAGTTGACTGAAGCAGAGCACGACGTTTGTTTCGCAGCCCGGGTCCTTACTACCCGCGTTTCATCAATATTGTATTAACAATCGTGATTAAGTCCCGCGTACATACATATGAATATGAGTGAGAATCGCGAAAGTTTAAAACATTACATACTAATTAATAATTAAAACCAATGAGTTAGTGCATTTCATTGTCCAGTTCACTTATTTTGTATTACTTTTTGATTTCACCCTGTACAGCCATGGTAATGGAGCTATAGACTCCGCGACGTTCGTCAGTCACCCGGGATTTCCCACTGACGTTTCATTTCCCCTGGCCATCCTCCGGGATTCCCGCAAAATGATTTTGACCCCGCGAGTCATCATTGTTGATCGTCTAAATGTTGAATTTGAGCTACTTTCACTAATAATTTAAACACACCTAAATCATCGTTTGAAGTTTTAAAAAAATCCTTATTCAGAATTCCGATCAATATTGGTGTGAAAGAAAAGATAAGGAGCAATATCGATATTTTTTCGTGAAAAGTCTACGAAACGTCGAAAAAAAAAACACGTGATAAACTAGTGTATTTACAATAAATTTGTTTGCGATGTACCACGTGACAACGTTTAGTAAAGAATCGATATCGATACTGTAATTACATTAAATTTTTTAACACTTTAAAACGGACCATGTAAAAAATAATTAAAATAAATTTTAAATTAGAAATGCGCGGTCGGCGCGGCTGGCGGTGCAATAATTATAATGACGCTGATACGCATTTGTTTGTGGGATTCCGTGTTACCTCCATATTAGCCTTTTTAGGGTTCCGTACCCAAAGGGTAAAAACGGGACCCTATTACTGAGGCTTCGCTGTCTGTCTGTCCGTCCGTCCGTCCGTCCGTCCGTCCGTCCGTCCGTCTGTCTGTCACCAGGCTGTATCTCACGAACCGTGAGAGTTAGAGAGTTGAAATTTTCACAAATGATGTATTTCTGTTGCCGCTATAACAACAAATACTAAAATTAAAATAATTATAATAAGTAAGGGGGGCTCCCATACAAAAAACGTGTTTTTTTTTGCTATTTTGGATCTATTTAAATAACTGTAACAGGTAAATACTTGAAATGCTCCCAGAATATTTAATTAAATATTTACTTTAAAAAGAAATAATTAAAATAAAATAAAATTAGTATTTAAGGGGGGCTCCCATACAAAAAACGTGTTTTTCTTTTGCTATTTTGGATCTATTTAAATACCTGTAACAAGTAAATACTTGAAATGCTCACAGAACATTTAATTAAATATTTACTTTAAAAGGAAATAATTAAAATAAAATAAAAATAGTAGTTAAGGGGGGCTCCCATACAAAAAACCTATTTTTTTGCAGTTTTTTTTGCTGTTTTGGGTCTATTTAAGTAATTCTAACAGCTAAATACTTGAAATGCTCACAGAATGTTTAATTAAATATCTACTTTAAAAATAAATAATTGAATAAAAATAAAATTAGTATTTAAGGGGGGCTCCCATACAAAATTTCTGTTTTTTTGCAGTTTTTGGTACGGAACCCTTCGTGCGCGAGTCCGACTCGCACTTGGCCGGTTTATTTATTTTTTACTAGCTTTTGCCCGCGGCTACGCTCGCGTTAAATTCGGGGTAACACAGAAGAAACTTTAAGGAAGTGGGTGGGGGGGTTATGAAGAGACAAAAAGTAGCCTATGTCACTCTCCATGCCCTAAACACCTAAAAAAATCACATCAATTCATCGCTCCGTTTAGCCGTGAAAGACGGAAAAACAAACAAACACACTTTCTCATTTATATATTAGTACGAATTTCATTACATACATATTCTCACGCCTGTATTCCCAAGAGGGGTAGGAAGAACACATGAAGTCAAAAATACAGTGCCACGTTTAGCAATTTTAAACGTGATATTGCAGTGACAGGTTGCTAGCCCATCGCTCACAGCACACTAACCCTTTCCCAGAGTCGACTCTTACGACACCCTCGAGAAGAAAAGGGGAGGTGCTATTCCAACCCGGCACCACACGGGGACATAGGGTTTTATTTCATTAGAGAACACAAAGTAATTTAAGCGACAATGCATAATTAACATTCTTTATGTAATTCATCAAACTTATAAGCTCATAAATACACCTGTATTACGTAACAGTCTCATGACTATCAATTTTCCTACGTTAAAGCAAACTTCCCACAATCTTCGCCATCTCTGACGAACGTTGGCGGAATAAATCATAAAACGTGACTACCAATATAAAGTTCTGCAGAAAAACGTCTGGAAACGTTCCCGGTTCAAACGGATTACCGAAGCAAATACTACCTGGCCACAGCCTAAATCCAGTGAGGCATCTTTTGAACAAACAAATTACCGTGAGACTCACTGTTGAAAAATATACCGGTAACATACTTTTTAAATCGAGTTTAGCAGATGAAGGGCTAATTCGTAGCCCTTCATCTAGGAACGCTCTTCGTTCAGTGCGCGTTTGGCAGCAACAGCCGCCGGGGCTCCTAGATGAAGGGCTACGAATTAGCTCAAAATATGTTGAGCTAAACTCGATTTAAAGCGTGAGTTATCCGCATATTTTTCAACTTGAGGCATCTTCTCCCATTTTCAACCTAAAAAAGTTTAGTGATTTCTATTTGATGGTATTAATAAGTTGAGTATGGTATTGCCTGTGTAGTTTTGCTCTCATATTTAAAATAACGAAGTTATTAAGCGTGGAATCACTTTCTTCTATAATGGTTTTGTTAACCATGACAGTTGAGTTCATTAATATCTGTACTGACAACCGTTTATAAATATACAAAGATCTTGTTACTGTTACATAATTTATAAACGAGTATGTGTGCAAAATGATATTATTAGTGAACTGGACTGTACATGTACATCGTAACACAATGACAGAATAAATGTTATATCAAATTATGACATTACTGTAACAGATTTGATTACTATGGTATTATCAAACTACATTTATCGAAAGATTATAATTTATTAAAAAAAATATTATATGCTTTGTCATTATAAAACAAAAATGTGTGGATAACTACTTACAACTTTTTCAACCAGTATGAAAACAGATTTCTTGTGAACTTTTACCAGCTTTTAAGTTACCAAAATAATAATTTGTATTATCTTTGTAGATCACTTACTGGATTTAGACTACAGTTTGAGCCCAGAAATGAGATGACGTCTCTAAATCTACTATAGCGATTGACGATCGAGTTTTTTTTTACATTTTATTACTTTTAGAAGTTGTTTCCTGTAAAATACGGGTAAGGTACTTAAATAGATTTTGTTGAAGACGTCTGAGTTATAATTATGGTCACACAATTCTAAGGAAATTATGACTGTTCTTATAGCCTAAGATCCCGCTGTACTGCTAAACGACCTTCACCGAGCTAGTTAATGGATCAAACATATTTTTTATGTAATTTAATATATCAATGAATATATTGTGTATGGTTTGCCTAAAAAATTTCAGTTCAGGATAAGAAAAATTTTTTTTTTGTTTCACCGACTGGTTAATAGATAAATTTTATACCAATCGAAAGTATGCAGCCCATAGTATATGAAAAAGTGAGGTTGCCTTTTATTTTCCTTCACAACCTTGGGTTGCCAGGTATGAAAAGGTAAATCGATACTAGTAATTTGCACCGGTCTGGTAAAGGAAAAAAATAGGCAACCTAACTTTTGCCCGTATCTAATATTTTTGTTTCTCAAACCGTCTGTATGTCATATGCCTCCATCTATCAAAATACAATATTGAGTTCTTACCAATGCTTTAGGTAATGGTTTAGGAATACTTTAGGCGACAGGCTAGCAACCTATTACTATTTACTATTATTTTATTATACTACCACTTTCATAATAATTATGTTTTCAAATCTAAAGTTATGCTAGAAGTGGCTGGGAAGCGTGAAATAGTCACAATCATGGTTCATGTCACGTCTCGTGTGCTCTACCTTCCCCATTTCGGAACATAGGCGTGATTGTATGTATGTATGTACCAGTAAAATGTTTTTTGTTGTATTTTTTGTTCTATTGCCACCCATGTAGCCGAACCTTAAAAGAGTTAATAATCTTCAAAAGATCGTTATTTCTACTCTTCAATAGACCGAGCCAAATTATAATATGTTTTCGGTGCTTTACGTTTGTGCTTGCTCGGACATGAAAAGGTTCGATTTGAACGATTCAAAGAGGTTCATTCGTTCGTTAATTCTTTTAGGTCATTTAAGGTCGATTCGACCTAACCGAAAATAAAATTAAGTCTCGGAATTATGTCACTCTTACTAATAAAAATCGATTTCATCGCGAGTATGTAGAGTAATTCTAATACTAAGTTTTATTCCCATTTGGTTTAATGTGTAGTGACAACGACGTCAAATATTGAGATCACTTATCGGCAAAATTTGGATTTCTTTGGCCGTCTTCGAAAAACGCCGCGGCTCGAGGGCTTCTTTTGTTTTGGCGCGATTTTGTCACTTTTACATTTAAGATGTTGATTTTATTGTTTTAAAAACTAAGACATCACTCTTATTTTATGTAGGTATCTGTTGTGTGTCTTAGTTTGTTATTCTTTCTTCTGCTAAATTCGATTTCGCACAAAAATTCAAAGCCGCGAGCCTGAGATTCGAACCCACGACCCCCCGCACAAAAAGCCACAGGTCAAACCGCTGGACCACCGCAGCTTTTATAATCGCACCAAAATTATGAATCGTTACAATTTATATTCAAATCTGGCGCTCATAAGGTACCTGTTACGCATTATTAAAGGGCACAGAGCGTTTGAAAGTGAACGTTGTGAAAAATACAGTAATATTCGGGTGCTTCCACTGATTCATGTGCCATTAGAGACGCGTTATTGTACTTCGGAGGGGTAAAGGTAGGCTCTGGAAGCGTACACGTAAACAGATGTTGCTTTTATTTTTCCACAGATAATGGTGTATCGGGATTTATAAGGTTTTATTTGGCTTGCGCTTTCTTTTGTTAAATAGCGTATTGGTAATAGTGGTTAAGAAATATTACTTACTTTAAATGAGTTTTCATCGGAAGAATTTTCACTATTAGGTACACTTTCATAATCAAAATAATCATAATCATAATCATTTATTGTGTGTGGAATTTAGGTTACATTTTATTACAGGTATATTTGTACAAATAGCGTATCACCAAACCCTACCTTTTCAGGTGTACACACGTCAAATATAATTAAATTTGAAAATTTAGATATATTACAAAGCAAATCTATAAAAATATTAATATAATATGGCTAACTAAATCACAAAATTAATTTCCTATTTGTATAATATAAATTAAGCTTATAATAACTCTGTCTATTTATCTAGTAATACATTGTCACCATTAAAAAAAATGAAATAAAATAAAAAGTCAAATGTCATATTATACTAATACTAATAAAAAGTAAAATATAAAGTCTATAATAATCTTTTTATGTAACGTGGAAACGAAAAACTATGTTAGCATGAAATAGTCAAGGTTTTGTCTTTTGCCTATGTAGTTTCGTGTGCTCTGCCTACCCTATTTGTAGATACTATCAGATACATAATATTACGTTTGTTTTTTTGTGCTAACAATTAACGAGAATTCGTCATATTTTAACTGTAGCAAATAGATTCTATGGTGGGTCAGGATTCAATTCCTTAGTCCAAGACAAAAGTTAAATCCTTTTCCACGTTTTCTAGACCTTAGTTTACAGTTGATAAACATCTTACTTCACTTAAAAGTATATTCGACTACAAAAAAAGACCTTTTCTCTCAACACTTTTCTTAAAACTAGCTTTAAATCTAAGATATCCTAATTGTATCTAACGGTACACGGTAGCTTGTTATATGATCTTGGGGTCATGATACCCATTTTAAAATAGCACCAGTTTACCCCGATAAAACAAAAAGTAAAAAAACACCGAAACCAGAAATCCACCCTTAAGGAAAATCTACGCAGCAGAGGACAAAGGTGTTCCGATGCTACCTCCGCACGTATATATCTTGTCTAACCATTAAATGGATATAACTTCTCACATTACGATTAATAAATGTTCTTGCGTTAAACCTTGTACTTGGGTGGTTGGGTTTGTATGGGCTGGTAAAACTTGGTAATGTATTTGGGGCAACGTGTTTCGTGGGTTGTGGAACTGTGTCACATATTACAAGCTAATATTAAATTATGCAATATGTTTTTGTGCGCAATTTTTTTTTGGACTTGGTAATGTATGTTTTGGATGGATTTTGTGTTTTGTGATCTGTGTGGTGTAGGGTTTAAAATACCTGACACTTCTTCATTTTTTCCACTTGCATTTTCTGCTTTAGGCTATTGGCTGGCAAACTGTCACTATTATACCTCTTTCATCTGGTTTTAAACATCAGTCATATATAGTTATAAATGTTAAGATTCATTTATTAGCTACGCACAAAAATATTCTTAAATTTATAATAACTTTATAATAAAAATATATTATAAGTTTAGAACTCCGAAATGATAGTACTTACTTAGTTCTTAATCTATTTTCGCACTAGTTTTAGACGCTTGTCTGAAAATTGACAATCGCTGATCAATAGGTAAAATAATTGAATTAGTTTCCTAGCTCTTTTATAGTTTTTTAAACTCATTAACACACAATAAAGTTAAAAATAATGTCACCAGTAAAGTTTTATAAAACTCGATTTTCAACTGTTTCCTGAATTTAATTTGTTTACTTCATGTACTTTATTTACCTCGAAAACAGCCAAAAGAAAACGTTGAAAAACTCGGTCGCCTAGTAAATTAATTTAAGAATCCTAACTTAAAGCAATTACTTAGGTCCAGGGATTCCGAATAAATTATTTGAATGGAAAAAGAGCAGAAGGAAAAGAAAATGGAGATACTGTTGAAAGGCCTTTACCAAACGAAATACAACGTTAGGTGTAGTTTTAAGTGTTTACTGTTCGTTATCTCTTGGCACAAAATACATTAAAATGCTAATTCTTAATTTAAAAGCATATTCTGCAGCGAGTATCTGTACCTCGGTACTAAATGAGGAAAATGATGTCTAAACTCATAAAGTTTGTATAGTAATCGAAACAAGCATGTGTCTGAAAAAAGTTGATGTCGGGTTAGCACCTCTCCATTTCTTCCGTGGATGTCGTTAGAGGCGACTAAGGAAACAGGTTTAGATATGCTTTAGGTTACAGGCTAGCCTGTAACTATTATACCACTTCTATCTCTCTTTAAACCTAAAATTACGTTAGAAGTGGCTCCCTGCGAAGCGAATAGTCATGGTTTAGTTGATGTCCCATTCTGAAACAGACGTGGTTGTAAGATATGATGTAAATGATACCTATAACAAATCCAAACCGCCCACATATCAAGCGTGCCAAGTCACCAAAAACCTGCACAGTTCGAGACACTTAAATTTACGCCCACGGATAGAGCTCGCTAACTCCCAAACTTTGCTAATGATAGGAAAAAGCCTGGCTTAATCTGAATTAAGCGTATCTGGCAACATTTAAATTAAACCATTAACATGGTAATTGTCATTTAAGTGTGCCGTTTATCAGCTGGCAGATATCCTCATGGAGATATTTCTTTATGGCGGAGGTTAGTAGGGTATCGGGGAAAAAAGGTGTTTCGGTGTGTGGTAGCTGGCAGAATGCAGTAGTCCTTGTCGAAGATACAATAATGGTGAATAACACTGCGTTTAGTTTTTTAGTGTTGGAACATTTGAAAATTCGCAATAAATTTGAGTTGATATTTGCTAACTTCGCTACTTTTAAATGCACTAATGGTGAATTTTGCGTTTAGTTTTAGAGTCGTCATCCTCGCTACGATTTAATTTAGCAATTACGAGTTGTGAGTGAGTTTCAAAAAAATTGTACATAAATTAAGGGTTAATAAAAACAAAATCACGATCGCGTCTTTTGTGTAACGAAAATTACCTATACAAAATGTATGGGTAATTGTCGTTACACAAAAGAATCAATTAACTTTTGTTTTTATTAAAGCCCTTAACTATGTACAATTTTTTTGAAACTCACTCTTGTGCGTTTTGTGTTAGCATCGTATGAGTAGATTTTTGTTACCCCCGCTAGGCCGTAGTCGCCTTCACCCGTCGCCCGCGGCGTCTGAATGGTATGTTCGGGAATGCTCGGGAGTGGTCGTTTTCGCCCGTCGCGTGCGGCGTTCCGTTTACTATTACTCTTCAGACGCCGCGGGCGGCGGGTCGTTGTCGGCCGCGGGCGGCGGGTGAAGGCGACCACGGCCTAAGTACACACAAAACGCAGTAATAGTGAATTTTGCGTTTAGTATTAGTGTCGCAAGAGTAGCTCTTTGTTATGCTCGCTACGTACAAATGCAGTAATGGTAAGTTTTGCGTTAAGTGAAAGCATTGCAAGAGGTTTTATGGTGGACCTCAGAACTCAATTGGTTTGATAGTGATCCATCTGATTATCATCTTGGAAGACCTTTTAGAAAATGGTCAAGTCAAGAATATCCTGATCCGACCAACGTTTGAAGAAATTAATGAATGAGAATGAAGCAAAAGAGGTTTCTCAGGATTGTGGCAAGTGAAACTAGGACAGTTTTAGTGGTCTCTGTATAGCTGTATACTCCTGTGGGGAAGAGGCGTTACAGTATGTACAAACCGTACGAATTAACTGTGCACCTCGCACTGTGACGCGCAGTAATAGCAACAGGAGATTAAACGTATTTAGACGATGGAAACGAGAAAACGCGCAACGGTAACGAAGATGCTATCGCTACTGAGCGCTTGCGGCGAATGCGGGGCACCGCGCGGGGCAGCAGGAGAGGGGTCGCATTCCAGCGGAGTGCACAGTTAATTCGTACGAGTTGTATGTACGTGTGTGTAACAAAATGATTCACAACTGTCATGCTTACGCAAAAGGAAGTCGTTGGTACTGAATGGACGGAAAAGGTCTCTAAGGCGTAGCCTGTAGGACTGTAGGTAAGGCATAGACTGTAGGTAGACCCTTCAGCGGATTTCAGACTGCATTGCCAACTTAGAGGCCTAAGGAGTAATGTTTCAGTATCGGTAATTGCACCAAATGCCCTATTTGTCGGCACATAACACTGCAAGCGCCCGTTTCATAGCAGGATTATTGAAATTCAGTTCCACCCCTATGCAATCGACCGCATGAGCCAACAGCTGAATTATACAGGACCGTTCTGTGCAGGCACGAGTCTTTGACGAAAATATTGGATAACAGGAGAGAATAAGTTTTGGTGCTATTCCGGGGAAATTTCCTAACTTGATGATATTTAAAAGAGTTAGTTCTTATTATTCTTTCTATTTTTTCTGTTCCTTTCTATTCTCTACGGTAAGTTTTGGGTGACAAGCTAGCAACCTGTCACTATTATACCACTTCCATCTGTTTTCAAACCTAAAATAAAATGTTGAAATTTTTTCGGATAACTCACGTTTAATAAATCAAGTTTCATTCGCGCGAAGAGAGCGAAGGCGCGCAGTGCGCGATTGGCAGCTGCAGCCACCGCGGCTCCTAGATGAAGGGCAACGAATTAGCCCGAAACATGTCGAGGTAAACTTGATTTTTTAAACGTGAGTTATCAGAAAAAAATTCAACATGAGTGAGTCTCACGGTAGTTTAATGTTCTATGTCTAAAATAAAATTAAGTATACTAGAAGTGGCTGCGAAGCACGAAATAGTCTATGTCACAATGACATTTCGTATGCTGTTTCTACCCCGATTGGGAATACAGGCGTGATTGTATGTGTATTTGTATGTTCATTCTTAATATATTGAAAATACTTTTTTGGAGTCTCTATGTCGTGGTCAAATTTTACACAATTTTTTTTGGACGTATTACTGACAATGGCTCACAATAATCTACATTTTCACCATTACATTACTATTAGACAGTAATATACTGAATGTGATGGCGATAATCACTATGAGTCAGTTTCAATCAGTATGAATCAATTGACCATGGATTACGGTAGTTTTACGTTTAAAATGTAACCGTTTAAATTTTATGAAGCCTTTTGTTTTCAAGAATCGCAATTGCTTGGCCAAGTCACTTAATTACGTGTTTACAATTAAATAAGGCCCTAAAAGTACTTTTACTCGTCCTATTTTAATCACCAAGAACATAAAAGGGACTATAAATGCCAAAAAAATGCGGCGCAAGTGACTTGGATGAAAGTACTTTTAACAAATATAAGTACATATTTACTTAAAAATCCGTTAATAATATAAAGCTTCCAATTTAAACGCAGGTTCTCACGCCATCAAGTCCTGTACTAAAAGCAGAGCGGTTTCAAGCTGTTAGCTGCTTAGTAAACCGTGATAGTGACACTGCTTTGCTATATAAAGGAACTTAAATTCAGGCTACATAATTTTGATATGGATTTGCTGACCCATAATGACGTGGGCGTGCAATATTTTCGCCCGTAAATAAATCACTGCTCAAACGATGACTATACTTAGATTTTGTTGACTTTTTCCATCATTTTCTTATGATTTCAGCGCAATGAGGTATTAAAGTTTGAAGTATGTAAATAATGTACTTTTCTCTATGGGAGCGTTCAAGTATTACGTAACGCAATTTTTGAAGATTTTAGACCCCCCTCGCCCCTATGTAACGCGCCATAACGTTTTTCTG
>BHDV01003823.1:46536-59626 GCA_005406045.1 Adoxophyes honmai | reverse complement strand
CTCTACGTCATATCAAAAATTCAGCTTTCTCGGTTCATTTGCATTTCTTTGCCGTTAATTCCTACGTAATGACCGGGTTAAATGGACAAAATGGTGTTTTGTTGCTGTGGAAAATTTTTGTGTCAAAAAGTAAGTTTTTACTATTTTACACTTTATCAAGGAAATATATATGTAGAATGCCGGTTGAAGCATAGGTACACACATATTATTATAGGGTATAGGTTACATACATTCGTTTGTCTTCTCTATGTTTTAGTTAGATAGGTTAGTTTAGGTTCGTACTTTGGTCTTAGAAAAGAGACAATCGGCGTCACGTATGTCAGAGAGAGACAATGCTCTACAAAGCCGATGTTCACCGAGACGAGAAGACCAGTGTGCAAACTTAACGGTCGGTTACTGTACTATGTTTTCGCTAAACGACTAATGTTATATGGATGGTATGAACCCTGTCAAGTGAAGTTTACCTTTTCAGTTGAAGGCGAAAAAAAGGTAATATATTTACTTTTGCTAAATAAAACCTTCGTCGTGAAAAAAGTGTTGATAAAGCAGGCACGAGGTGTGGATGTTTTGTTTGTCCAGCAATACGCGCAATTTTGACTTTTATCACGAACCACAAATAAAACACAGCACCTACAGTAAATTAAAAAGTGCTGGACGTAAGTTTTAGAACAATATACGCGAACATGAATGTAAACGAGTGCGGACCAAAGAGTTAAGCTTGCATTAAAGTACGTTAAGGTGTAGTTAATATTCCGTGTATATCGAATTAGAATAATTTCGGAAAAAATAATTTCTTCTATAAGTGTCGTAAGAGGCGACTAAGGAAATAGGTTAAGTTTAAGGTTTAAGGCATTGTCCCGTGTGGTGCCGGGTTAGAATAGCACCTCCCCCTTTCTTCCCGTGGGTGTCGTAAGAGTCGACTCTGGGAAAGGGTTAGTGTATTGTGGGCGATGGGCTAGCAACCTGTCACTGCAATATCACGTTTTAACCATCTGGTGACCCTGAAATTGCTAAACGTGGTACTGGATTTTTGAATTTATGTGCTCTGCCTACCCTTCTTGGGAATACAGGCGTGAGAATATGTATGTATGTATGTATGTTTAAGGTATTTGGCAGCAGGCTAGCTACCTGGCACTATTAAACCTGCGACCTTAAAACCTAAAAAAAAATGCTCGAATCCTCCACGAAACGTCAAATTCTCATCATTTTGTCTATGTACCGTTTCCTGTGCTCTGCCTTCGGAATAAAGGCGCGATGTACGTACGTATTATGTATATAATAATTACTAAAAAAAAAACCGTTGTGACATGATAATAGGCCGAGTATTTTGTTAGTTTAACTTTCCAGCTTCATTCGATACCAATAGCCTTAGCACAGCAACATGCGCGAGTCCCATCGCGCGCGGAATAGACTATCTGTCATTTTTTGACGTCTCTAGTAAGACAGTGATAGGTATCGTCTATCTCACGCGCATCTCTACTCGCGCCCTGTCATTTATAAACGGAGACGTTTCAGAGATCGCTTCAATTTGGATAACACTTCAAATCCGTGAAAGGGAGGATATACATCAAACTATTAGCCCCTCTGTGCAGTGCCCACAATTAGGGGAAGTCTCCGGACATAATTATGTAATTAGGTTATTAAAGTTACGTAATATTTTTAACAATTAACGAAAAGAAAGGAAAGAAGGAAAGGCGATTGACAAGGTTTAGACAAAATCCTGCCCAGAGATGGAAATAATAATCAATCACTAACGTGTTTAGGTATGTATTTGTATTATGTATTTCTTTTGTAGATATTGTAAGACCTGACCACAGAAAATAGGTAAAGGTCTTAATAGCCAACTGATACCTAAAAATTATGCTAAAAGTTGCGTGCATGGCTTTGTCTGTGTAGCGTTTTGTGTATTCTATCTCGTTTGGGTACAGTGATGTAAGGTAAACGTCCCAGTGCTCGACACTGTCCCAATACTTGACACTTGCAACCTTATGTCATAGTATGACAGGCGACAGATGGGTATTGGGCGTTGAGGCGTCGAGCAATGGTACTTTTACCTTATGTATGTATGAATACGTTTTATCCCGACCTAAGCTGTCAGGTTGGCACCCTACTCGGAACCCTTGCATTAATCAGGGGCCTGCATCCAAGTGCGACGGCACCCACATTTCAATATATTCAACATAATAAGTCAAACCCCATGTTTTGCGGGGAGACGAATGAGGTTTCTTGTGGTCTAGGGTGATATTTGTATGGGATTATTATTGATTTGGAGACGCTCGAAATAAGGTTTTGGAAAATGTAGTGTTTGAAATCGAGAATTCGTCTACAGGGTGTAATGGATCCTCCTGGTGATACTTTACTAGGCAGTATAGGCAGCTGTAGAAACGAAAAATATAAATAATAGCGATCCGCCCCGGTTTCACACGAGACATTATTGATTTATTTATGTAAATACAGATTTTGATATCACATTACAAACCTCTAAAATTATCAGTGTTTCTCTACTTTTTTTCGCATACCTATATTATAAATAGCTTTCCGCCCGCGACTTCGTCCGCGTAAATTTCGGATTTTGGGGTCGTAGGTTTCTGAGCCTATTCATTACAAACAAACAAAGTTTTTCTCTTCATAATATTAGTGTAGATGTAGGTATCTAAACCCAAATATTTAACAGAATCCTTTTTTTTTTCAAAATAAAGTTTTGCCTATGTTACTCGTGGATAATGTGGCTTTCGAATGGTGCAAGAATTTTTAAAAACGGTCCAGTAGTTTCTGAGCCTATTCATTACAAACAAACAAACAAAGTTTTCCTCTTTATAATATTAGTGTATAAAAAGGACTTCTTTGGCATCTTGAATATAGTAGTATTGCAGCTCAAAGTTATTAAAATACATAAAAAAATAACTAACAAAAATGCCCTAAAAACGTCAAAATGATAAAAACTGTTCCCGAGCATCCAATGAATAGGAAAAAAGCTTAACAGTACGAATTACAAAAAAACCGTATTAGTCCCAGCCCAGAAAATCCATAGCAAAACAAAATACTGTCACAATCTAACCAGAGTATGAAACTTTTTTTTAACCGGATCATCATACCAATTACAGTGAGTTTTATACATTTGCTCCCCTGACGTCGAGTAAAGTCGAACGTGTCGTTCATGTAAATCATAAATGGCTTAATAGTGATAAACGAAACAGTCTTCTCCTAGAGAATGTTGAAAAATTAATGATAATTATACTCCTATCACTATAACAAACCTAATAAGTAGTTCAAGGAAGAAATTGCATCTGTACCTGTATAATTAATTATAAAAACTTATGTGAAATTTTGTAATTTTTTTTTAACTGGTGAACCACTTTATCTCATATTACACAACTATCGATATCGATAAATAATTTTAAACAAAAAAAAACCGACTTCAAATTTGGGCTATACTGAAAGCAATTGTCTAATAATGAGGGTGACCTTCCATCACCAGCAGGCCTCACTAATTACTGAAATTATAATTTCCAGTCTGCAGGTGCATTCAGTATTAAAAGAATTATCCTTTAACTCCTAAGCATTAAGGAGTTGACCTTCCATCATCAGCTCAGTCATATTTTTTTACTGCCAGACGTAAATACTGGTGTAGCTTTGAAAAATGTACTAAAAACATTACCTGTGCCAATAAAATTTGAGGGTTGCCCTCGATTTCCCTCATATTCCATCATCAGATCAAGATATGCTGGCAATGGGACCACCTGGAAACTATACCCTTTCAAACAAAAAAAGAATTTTCCAAATCGGTCCAGGCGTCTTCGAGTAATCAGCGAACACACATAAAAAAAAATGATAAAAAAAATAATAATAATAAAAAAAAAATATCCCGACGAATTGAGAACCTCCTCCTTTTTTTGAAGTCGGTTAAAAATGTTTCATACTCTAGTTAGATTGCGACAGTCTTTTGTTTTGCTATGGATTTTCCGGGCTCTGATTATTAGGACGAAAAAAAAGCATACATACATCACGCCTGTATTCCCAAATGGGGTAGGCAGAGCACACGAAAGGCAACATAGAAAAACCATGACTATTTCAAGTTTCGTGGCCATTGTTAACATATTTTTATGGTTTCAAGTCAGCAGATAATTATAGTAGTGACAGGGTGCTAGCCTGCCGCCTTAAATATACCTTAGCCTATTTCGTCTCTTATGACACAAATAAAATTAAAACACTTTAAGGGGCAGCGCTGACGACAGACTTTTGTGCGATCGAGTCTGCGGCGCAATAAAGACTCTGAATGGCGCGCAGAGAGTTTTTATTGCGCCGCAGACTCGATCGCACAAAAGTCTGTCGTCTGCGCTGCCCCTTATACATTTAAGAGCATCTTGTAAGTAAAAAAAAAGTTTTTTCTTGGACGAAGCCCCCATAGCAACGTACTATTAATTTACTAAAGGAACTGTTGCCAGTTTCATCTGGCTTTACTATCACATAAACTGAACAGCAAAAACTTGTGATAAATTACTAGTCCAGACATTCTAATCTGGCTGCTTACTGAGCCAAGTTTAGTCTTCTCTAATATAAAAAAACTAGACATTGAAATAAAAATAAAAAACTTTCGGAATGATCAAGGTTTTGAGATGTACTGAATATTATATTTTTATATAAAAAATGAGCTATAAACATTTAACTATGAGTATACAAGTACCTACATCATTAGCAGTATTCCAAAATAACGATTATCAAAATGGTTTAAGTTGTACTTCAGTTGATAGCGTGTCAACCAATCACTGTGCTACTAAACCAGTTTTATTGTGACTTCATTTTGTCGTGATTTTGTCAATTTAACGTTTCGCATGCTCTGCCTATTCTATTTGGGAATACAATCGTGACGTATGTAAAAATGTAGTGTATACATTTTGTTTTTTGTTTTTTGCAGAAATATGTAATTTAATCACGCTTTGGTCATTTCCTTCGCTAATTTCCAACCATACCCATACCATACATCAATATAATTAAAACTCCGTACACACCATCCATTTTTTCCCCACCGGTCACTCAGGGAAAATAAACTAAGTGGGTAAATTGAATTACCCGGGTCCAACAAGACGTCGGCGATGCAACTTTTAAACTCAATCTTCCAGCATTAGAAGGCTTTCTATGAAAGAATAAAAACAAAGACGTAAAACAACCTTCCACGTCGTAGTCGGTAAAATAATTATTCATTGTACAGTCACCATCATTAATATCTACAATAGCTTAGTAAATGTTCGCTTTATACCGCAATTTAGACCGAATTCCACGCGGGCGAATCCGCGGGCGGAAAGCTAGTACAATATAAAGCTAAAAATCTTTCCATTTCGGCCCGATGCGTTTGGTGTAAATAGTCCTTAATTTTTAAAAGCGACACTCGCTTGGCGTGCATTTTTGGCGGCTAAAAGCACTTCGCTACGTCGGACTTTGTAAATGTTCTGTTACATGCAATCTTTTACAAAACATAGTCTAGCTCTTCAGTCTACCCGAAATAACCGAAATTGGTACGAAAAAATGCCAGCTACACTGTGAAAATAAATCTGATGCCTCGGTCTTTATTTACGATTTCGTTTGTGGAGTTTTTTTTTAATTCGTGTTCCAGTCAACGCGATTCCTGTTTAAACTACAATTTGAACGCCTAAAACGATTTCTTTCAGGTCTCTTTCTAACATTAACTTGTTAAAAATTGGCTAAAGACAGCGAGAGAATTTAAAAAAATATAAAAATATATAAATTATGCGGAACAATATCTAATCTGGCAGCTCAAGCATCATAGTGAGACTGAGATTATGTAGCCGTAAAAAAGTACCGTCTTATTGCACATACATACATACAATACATATCCTCACGCCTGTATTCCCAAGAGGGGTAGACAGAGCACATGAATTCAAAAATCCAGTGCCACGTTTAGCAATTTCAGAGAAACCAGATGGTTAAACGTGATATTGCAGTGACAAGTTGCTAGCCCATCACCCACAATACACTAACTAACCCTTTCCCAGAGTTGACCTCTTAGGACACCCACGAGAAGAAAGCGGGAGGTGCTATTCTAACCCCCCACCACACGGGGACCATGCACTATGCTCATATTGCACCATGGCCACAATATAAGAAAACATTGTTATTAATTGTTACTTTTCAAATTTTGAGTTTCGAAATTTGATCAACGCCACGACGTGACTGCGTGCGTCTTAAAAATAAAGCATTTTCACGGGTACCTTTAAAACTTCGTAAAACCAATTTCGCGAGCGTTTTCTTCAAAGATGTTGTGGATAATTTTCTTTGTCTAAACTTTGTATCGAGTGAAAATGACGTGCAATCTACAAAGTGCTATCCAAGTCCGAATAGTCGGAGATTTTACAAAATAAATTTGCTGTAAAATGAATCAGGTTTTGTTTAAATTCTTGTAGCTCGGAGCCAGGGGAGTGACAACGAAGTCTACTGCAGAATATAATAGTATTTTCTCTTCATATAGGTATATTTTCTGATGTTTACATGTAGAATGTTCTTAACAAAATATTCTAATTTATACACTTACACACACTCTTTTGTCTTAACATCAAGATTAGTTCTACATGTGTATATGCGCGCACTGCAGCACCCTATGATGGATCACGAATTGACCCGAAACATGTCCAGCTAATCTTTGTATAAAGACGTGAGTTTATTTTTATTTCACTTTGAGTAAGTCACTCGGTCGTTTTAAACCTATTCGAATCTATTTATAAAAAGTGTTTGATCGAGTGCAGTTTGGTTTTAAAAACACCCGTTCATTTCTCTCGTGGATGTCGCTGAGGTGGCTGAGGAAAGAGGCAATAAGATAGTTACCTGTCGCTGTTATACCATTTCGGTCTAACTTTAAACTTAAAATTGCAAAATTTTGCCGGCTATTTGGCCTTTTTGTCTATGTATTGTGATTTTTTATGTAACCAGTCGTTTGAAAACAAACGTGTGTATCATGTCATGGCATGTGTATTTTGTTTTCAAGCGTTTTCCATATTAATTTCTAATATCACCCTACTTTTAACTCGGTCAAACAAAATAAAAACAGCTGCTCCGGTAAATCGTGAAAAAGGTTCCTTGAAAATGTTCGTATTTACAAGGAACTTTATTATTCTTTAAAAGGGACAAAATACAATTTTCTTATTGAAATCATGAACAACCGAAACTCTATTAAAGTACCAAAGGAGGAAATAACTAATGGAACTGCGTGTAAAAGGACCGTGCACGGCAGGTTTATCTTTAGGTATTTTTGTTACACCGTATTGTAATCTAATAGCTAAGTAACTCCAAAAAAACGATCCGGAAAAAAATACAAATTCTTTCCTTTCTTTCCTAGATGTCGAAGGTGACTAAGGTTTTATAGGTTCAAGTATGCTATAGGCGACAGAATAGCATGCAATCACTATTGTACATTAAATTTGAAATCAAAACCTGAAATATCGTAGAAGCGGGTGCAAACGTGAAATTGTCAGTGGTGGTTGGAATGGGTAAAATAGTGACAGATTGTTAGCCTGTCACGTAAATCGTAAACCTATTTCCTTAGTCGCCTCTTACCTACGGAAGAAATGGAGACATTTTATTCTAACCCGACACCATACAGGTTATTGCCTATTCCATTTTGTGACAGCCGACCTACTCTATGGACATTTTGCCAAATTTTGTAACATAAAAATGAGGCGACCATTTGAAACACTTCACGGCGTTACATCATTTACTAGTTGTTATTTTTTACTATTGTGCAAATGCCGTTAATCATCTGTTAGCTTGTAATGAGTGACACGTTATTACGCTAAAAGGTTAAGACGTCGACGCTTGTCTTGTGTAAATTAATTATTTTAATTGCTCTTTAATAGATAACACGTTTATTAAACTTGCATTGTAAAGTACTTCTGACAGCTTATACACTCGTATGTGTTTGACGTCTATTATCGGTTTTACCTATATACTATCGAACCAAGTGATTCCTGACCCACCGCAGAACGTTGTCACAATAAACGTCATAAACATTTCCTTTGTCAAGCAATGCATTGTCACAATGACGTTCACTGTGAAATGGTTCTATGGTGGGTCAGTAATCAACTGGTTCGATGATACATAGTAAACCTTTTTTCTTACTAGAACTAGGCCTCCTTATAATTTATTTGGCGTATGCTCTGCGTACCCTATTTTGGAAATATAGGCACGACGTATGTTGTTTCAATGTAGAACACTACAAGCGAAGCCCGCATATCCAACTTTTAACAAAACCTCATGCGATCCGGGCACACAATCATCTATGCTCAATGCCCCAGCTCTCTCACTTGTCTAACATTCCGGTTTCGCTGGCGGCAACAATCACTAAACTTAACAATTTGTTAAACAATTTTCCGCGTATTTTAAACAGACAAGAATCAGCAATTATTATGTTCGAGTCGGTGTAAAAACCGCCGCCCTCGCATTCCGCAGCAAAACTCGTCCAACTGAACTCGGAAACTCGTGAAAACGGTCGAAACTTGTAAAAACTTGTAAGTAGTGTTAGCGAGTTAAATAGAAGGCCGCGATCACACGCAGCTTAGGTCAGACTGGCCGGTTCTTGGCTAAACGTGATTTTCCGTCGACGACGAAAAACGAAACCTGTCCAGACAGGAATTTGAGTTGACACTTGCTAGGTGTTTTTCCACTAAACATGCTTCTTCAAAATCCTAAAAAAATATGCTAGAAGTGGCCTCGAAACGAGAAAAAGTTATGATTTTGTTTATAGCGTTTTGTGTGCTCTGCCTACCCCATTTGGGAATACAGACGTGATTGTATGTATGTATGTATATGTGTGCATGTATGTTTCTTCTGCGCATTACTCTTGGCAAAGTGGTCGTGGTCATCATTGTTTAAGTTACGTTTTACAACTCTACGCCATTCCTCTCTCACTTCAGCTTTACGAGTACCACCTAAAATATACCTTAACCTATTTCGTTAGTTGCTTCTTACGACATCCACGGAAGAAATATAGGGAAGAGTCGGCGAAATCGTACCGCCGGTTTAATCGTACCACCTTTAGATTATCCACAAACCAAAATATTTCTTCGACGCTAGCAACTTCAAACGATGCTTTAGTGATGCTCCTAAGGTTTGGCCACTTCGCCATGGCGTTGATTGAACATTTTGTAAGTTAGGGAAAAAAAAAAGTTTTTGTGGTTTTTGATGTCAATTTTAGTGTTGATTCGTAAGACTGAAACTCGCAAAAAAGGTGGGTTTTTGTAACAATATTGACGGTATTAGAATGACAAATTAAAGAGTTTTTGTTAATTGTTTTCTCAAAGTCTTTAAGTTTTAGGGTTATGTGAGTATTGCTTGTTTTGTTTTTAAATATATGGTCGGTTAAATTGTACCACAGTGTAGTTGGCCATGTCGTACCGGTACAATTTACCCGACATTTACAAATATACATACAAAACAATAGACGTACGTAGGTCGACTTTTTTTATTTTAGTAGCAGACAGACTTTTCGACTGTTTGAGACGTGTGTAATATGTTGGTTATACTTAGTTTCTACATTTCCATGTTGAAAACAATATAAAAAGGGTATGTTTATGCGAACAAAAGTACATATTATAGAACATTTTATTTTGTTTAAAATTTGATACTTGGTACTGTTTATTTTTCATTCCTGTTAGTTTATGATGTAAATGTCATGTCTAAAATACAACACTAAATAGAGATTGTAAATGGTTATGTAAATAAAAAAGTTATTCTAAATAAGTGCTGTATTAATTAGTGGTACGATTAAAAATACCCATGGTACGATTTAAACAACTAGTTGGCTAAGTTGTACCGATGGTGGACCTCCGAAAAAACGCGTTTTTTTTTCGACTAAATTGCAGACTAGTGCACTTATTTTTTTATATGTGATAGGCAAGATATTGATATAGAAACGGGACAGTCGTTTATAGATGTAAGATTTTTTATAAAAGAAATATTAACATAAAAGTAAAAAGTGGTACGATATAAACGACTCTCTCCTACACGGGAATATTTACGTAACAGACTTACCTGTTATTTTTTAACATCTATTGTTTGACAGTGACCGGTAAAGGATAATGTATGTAGTGAACGGGGAACTGTTATGATGTATGAAACTATTTGATGCACGATAGCTACTTGTGAGGAAATAAATAAAATTGCAGAGGAAAGCAAATTGCGTCTGTATTGTTGCACGGTTATGGGAAGAAGAAGGTTACAATGTTGCTATAACAATAATATTAAAATAAACATTTTGTGTTGCTGCTTAATAAATAAAATCGATTAGATTGATTTAATCGATATATATAAGCTCGCAACATTTACCCAGCTAACTCGGCATTTCAAAACGAATAATCTGTAAAAGAATAAGTTACAAAACTCGTACGAAAGAAATTCTTGCGAGGTCCACCTTCTAAAAACACTAATTCTGTCCACCGAATAGTTGCTTTGACGCTCTTAAACGGATTCCGATGTTTATCTGGTTTGGGGTTACCTTATATACTAAACTTGATAGTTTTATGGTAAATAAGACCCTTTTCCTCATTTCTTGGACGCCGAATTGAAAACATAGGTGATAACTGGGGTTTACATTTTCCTCGGCATTTTGGGATAGGAAATGAAGAGGAGTTGCTGTTGTATATTTTTTATAAACGGACTCATACCCGTGTGGGTGGGATTTAGAAAAATACTTTTTACGTAAGAGGCGACTAAGGAAATAGGTTAAGATATGATTTAGGTGACAGACTAGAAACCTGTAATTATTTTAACTCTTTCATTAGTGTTACGACTTAAAATCATGCCAAAATTGGCTGCGTAGCGTGAAATAGTCATGGGTTTGATACCCATTTGGGAATATAGGCGTGATGTGCATACTTGTGGCTATAATTTAGGTCAAGGTTGTTTATTAGGTATGCAATTAATCAATCAATTAGTCAATACATCTAGAACTCAGACTAATGTCGAAATAATATAGAATCCTTACTTAATTTATAAAGATTTTGGTGTTCTTGAAGGACGTTATAGTTTAATCCCATTGCTACTTTGAACATAACAACATAAAACATAACAAAAAAAAGAAATAACTTCGATAAGGCGTTTCATTCCTAAAAAGTATAGTGGCAAAGTATTGGTTAACTTAAATCTGTTTCATTTTATAATTTATTTTTAATGACGACTCCAATGCACTTTTAATCAGAATTATCGACGAATATCGCAACTCTAAGGATAACTGAACGCAAAGATCGGTATCTGTAGAAAGTATGTTTAAGAAATGTTTAGGGTTCCGTACTTAAAGGGTGAAAACGGCGACATATTACTGAGAATTTGCTGTCTGTTCATCCGTCAGTTGCCAAAAGGTATGCTAGTGTTTTTCTATTGCCACTTTAACAACGAATACTAAAAATAAATTAAAAATTGAAGAAAGGCCCTTATACAAAAAAACATGACTTTTTGCAGTTTTTGACACGGAACTCTTCGAGCACGAAGCCGACTCGCACGTGGCCATTTTTATTCTCATTTAGTTCCATCGACGTTTAGTCAGCCTAACAAAAACTCAACATCCTCACTTAAAAAAACAAACGAAAACCCATTCGGAATCACAGAAACGTATTATCCCGTCTGAAAGCGGAATAAAAACAAATAATAAAAAGTAAAGAGCGGATAAGAGAGAAAACGGTCCATTTGATAAGTACAAAGTGTCGCGACAATGAGACTGTCTTGTTTACGGGCGAGATAAGTTTTGGGTCGCACATGCGTTGCAGTACGGTTGTTTCTACTCTGATTTTACAGTTTCACTTTGGATACGTATGCGTAAAGCCAGCCACTTAACTTTGAGGCGCTGCCATTTTGATTTTTGAAGGAACTACATACATACATACCATCACGCCTGTATTCCCAAACGGGGTTGGCAGAGCACACAAATTCTACATAGAAAAAACGATGACTATTTCACATTTTTAGCCACTTTCAGCACAATAGGTTTTGAGGTGACAGGTACAATACTAACAGGTTTCTAGCCTGTCGCCCAAAGGATACACACGTCCTTATAGTCGCCTCTTACGACATCCACGGAAGAAATGGAGAGGTGTTATTCTAAACCCGACACCACCCAGGACTGCTTCAAAGTATAAAGTGACAGGTTGCGATCCTGTCGCCTAAAGCATACATAAATCTATTTCCTTAGTCAACTCTTACGACATTCACAAAAGCAACTTCTCCATTCTTCCGTGAATGCCGTTAGGCTCAGTTCACATCGGAAGAGCGGCGAAGGGCGGCGTAGCGGACCGCGGTTTCAGTGTCATGAGAATTTTAACTTTATTTGCATTATAATAAGACTTATTATCGCATGAGAAACTCCAACGAGGCGCGCGGATGCCCGCGGATCCGCGGGAATTCCGGCGAATTCTATAAACAAAGCCGTGCGACTGCGCGAGACGTCGCGGAAATGCCCGAGGATGCTCGAGCACTCGCGAGCGGCTTCTGGCAATATCCCGCCCAGAGATCTTGACTTTCCGTGCATTCCAGCGACATCTCGAGCAGTCGCGGAAATCCTCGCGGCTTCTCTACCGAGCGGGTCGCTGCGCTTCCCTGCCCTTCGCCGCTCTTCTGGTGTGCATTGAGCCTAAGAGGTGACTAAGGAAATAGGTTTAGGTATTAGGGGACAGGCAAGCAAACAACTGTCACTATCATCATCATACCTCTTCCATCTTTAAACCTTAATTATGCTAGAAGTGACAAGCAACAGTGAAAACAAAGAAATCGGGTTACAAGACTCCCAAGCACTAGTTGAAAATTACCACATAGAACTAATTGCATTTCAGTAATCGTGTACTTCCTGCAAATGAACGTATTCACTAATCGAATGTATAAAACAGTGCCTCGAGTCTGATTGCAGATGTATCGATTAACGAGTCCCATGAATCGGTAATACAATCGTTAATAGTGCAGCTAAATTTATAGCTTCGCTGTTAGTGCTCAGTGCACACCTGAATAATGCAGTTGGGGATCCTGTCGTTTTACCAAAAATATTTTCGTCAAATTTCATTACCCAAACAGATTTTCCCAAATGTTTTATGTGCCAATG
>BHDV01003823.1:24985-45816 GCA_005406045.1 Adoxophyes honmai | reverse complement strand
TTATTTGGCAAATGGAAATCTTCGAAACATTTTTTGGGAAGCGAAAATTTGGCAAATTTTTTTTGGTCAAACATTAGTAACCCATGCAGTTGACATAAACTCGGAGATGTTTGCGACATAATCATTTTGATAATCGTTACCAGTGGCGAGTCACACACTAAGCAGATACGGTAAGATATCTGTTACTGAACAGATATCGGTCAATATCGCTCCCTATACAATTCAATGAGCTAACACACACAGCGCAGACTTACCTTCTGGTATCTATTGGCACCGACATCTGGAAACATGACATTTATACGCGTATAAAATATTATCGTATATGCGTAGTCTGTGACGAGCTTAAGAAAAAACAAGAAACAAAATAAGATACTCAACATTTTCATACAATCACGCCTATGATCTGAATGGTATAAGGCAAAAAAAAAACACGAAATGTGACAGAGGAAACATTACTATTTATACTATGAATTGCACATTTTGTCTACACGACGCTTTCCTGTCCTCACAGTTGGTATTTTTTTTTAAATCGACGCAGAATGATTTGTCTCAGTCTCGGCTAGAGTCAAAACATTTCTAAATTAAAACAGAGCGCAGTGTACAACCAGCCTAACAATATTCAGGCTGTCTTCAGGGAAATTATCGAACTGGCTTCCGGCACTTTAATCACGTTTTCAAACTTGCCCTTATTCGGTTTCTACGCCAAACACAGATTTTCAAACTTTTTCATCAAAAAAAAAATCTTTCTTAAAATTATTGTGGAAAATTCACCGAAACAGGTAAACGGAGTTGTTTTTCTAAATTTGGGTGAGGAAAATTTTGTTTTTAAATTTTACTCGTGTTATTAGATTGTCCTTGAGTTAATTTACAGAACCAAAAACTTTTACTTATTTAACTTACTGGCTACTAATATGAATAGAAACGTCCTACTTCTGTTATGAAAAATAATGTTGTTATTAACAATTTGATGGCACTTTTATTATAATTGTAAGTTGAAACATTTATTTATTGTCCGTGTTTTGTCCGGTTTAGAATAGCACCTCTCCATTTCTTCCACGGATGTCGTAAGTGACGACTAAGGAAATGGGTTTAGGGGACAGGCTAGCAACCTGCCACTATTACGAGAATACTACTCTTCCGTCTGTTTTCTAACCTAAAATGATGCTAGAAGTGGCTGTGAAGCGTGAAATAGTCATATTCATGGTTATGTCTATTTCACGTTTCGTGTGCTCTCCCTACCTCATTTGGAAACATAGCCGTGATTATATATGTATACTGTAATTGTAATTGTAGGACGGGCTGGTTTCCGCAACTCGACGTCTTAGGTGCGCCTTTTTTGTACCTAATACTGTATGTATGTATGTAATTAACATTTATGAAAGAGGTATAATAGTGAGAGGTTGCTAGCCTGTCGCCTAAGTGATACCTTAACTTATTTCCTAAATCGTTTCTTACGACATCCATGGAAGAAAATGGAAAAGTGTTATTCTAATGCCCGGGCCACACTAACGGGAAATGGCATTAATTATCACGATAATGGACGTCAATCGTATGGTGAAAACACGTTTTAACGCGATGATTAATGCCATTTCCCGTTAGTGTGGCCCCAGCATAATCCCATCACAGTCATAGTTTTAACTTTGTTCTGTGTGCTCTCTCTACCAAAAGTACCAAATTTCCCAAATGGGGTAGGCAGAGCACACGAAACGCTACATAGACAAAACCATGACTATTTCACAATTCGTGGTGACTCCTAGATTATTTTTAGGGCTTAAGTTACCAAATTTAGTGACAGTATCTAGCCTGACACCTAAAATATCAACGGACCTTAAATTTTCCTCGATTCTACTCTTACATAAATCTCTGCCCTACTGAAATTAATTGAACGCGAAGTCTACATTAACATTGATGCTGTGTTAGAACTATTGGAATAGGTATTGCGGAAAAAGAAAACGTAATGGTGTGCACCCTCTAGCAGTACATACAATCACGCCTATGTTCCCAAACGGGGTAGACAGAGCATACAAAACGTGGCATAGACAAAACCTTGATCTTGACTATTTCACGCTTCGCAACCACTTCTAGCATAATTTAAGATTTGAAAACTGATGGAAGAGGTATAGTAACAGGTCGCTAGCCTGTCGCCTAAAGCGCACCACCTGTTTTCCTTAGACCCCTCTTAAGATATCCACGGAAGGAAAGGAGAGGTATTATTCTATCCTGACACCGCACAGGACTTACTTAAATCTCTGCCCTTTCAGAAATTTTATTGATTGCATTTGTAAGTCTCCATTAACATCGGTGCTATGTTGGAAACGGGTGAATTTCAACAAGTGTAGTTTTTTGCCAATTTTGGTGGCAATTTTAAAATTTTGGTGGCAATTTTTTCCCTTTATTTTTATATGATATCTTTATTTCTCTTTTCTTCTTAATTCTTCGCTTAAAAGTACTGTCGAATAAAAATTATTAATACGCCTATTTTTACACCTTTCGTAGCTTTTCCCAATTTTGGTCGCTCGAAATAAGCACCAAAATTTGACCACCAAAATTAGAAAGGGGATAAAAAAAATGTAAAAAAAAAAATTGTTACATTTATAACAAATTCCGACTACTTCCGTTAAAAAGAACCCTAAATCACTCAAATTAGGATTAAAAGACACGTTGTAATTAAACACCTTTCATTTTTTTCAAGAGTCACCAAAATTGGAAAATTATTGACGCCCTTTGCACCAAAATTGGGTTCTTACGTGATTAACGGAAACGCAGTGACAAACACAGACCGCTTTCACCGTCAGTCGATGCAGTGTAACTGGCAGGTACGCGGGAAGATAAGCTAATACTTCCTGGGAAGTTTAGAAGCGAATTAGAACGAGTCGAACTTTGTCCACCAAAATTTGATCGCGCGCTCGGACGTTTGTTTAAAGTATGATTTTGGGCACAATAACCGAACTCACAACGGTGATATTTATTTATAATGTTCCTTAAATAATTAAGAATATGCCACGGTTAAAGTTATTTTGTGTTACACATGGGTTTCTTAGCAAATTAATGATATTGTAGTAAAAATGGATTCCGGACAGCCCACCAAAATTGGAAATCAGAGCTTTAACATTTTTTTTCTTCCAGATTAAAAGGCATGTCAATGTTTTATATTGTGTAACAGATGGGGGGATATGTCAGCTATAGTATAAAAATTACAATAAGACGTAAATAACAGTTGACAGCGGCAATAACTACTCCGCCGTGTCAAAAATGTGCCTGGATTATTCACCCAAACATTGCTGTAAAAAGAAAACGAAATAGTAGCATAGGTGCTAGAAGGTTCTAGCAGTATCATTCGGAATTTCATATTCCTCTCAAATTAATGTCTTTTTGAGCAGTCAAAGAAATAATTGCCACGAAAAGCAGTACTTGCAACGGCTTACGTAATACTTAGCAAATGGCGGAGTCAAAATTGAAATTCCAAGAATTCCCAGGCACCAGAATTGAATTTGAAATAGCAAAGAAAGTTATTTCAAGTTTAAGTTTACAGTTTACTCGGGAGAGCTCGCGAGATTTATTCGGTAAACTCGAGTTGGGTTCACTTTCTTTGTGTCACACTGTACCTACTTGCAGGCTTTTGGCGCGGTCGAAGGCACGAGCGATGGCGAGTTTGAAAGTACAAGAGAGAGAGAGAGAGAGAGAGAGAGTGACAGAGAGAGAGAGTAGAGTAGTAGAGTAGAGTTTGAAGGTAGAAGTCGGAAATCAGTACCTACGTCTAGTGTGTTCATTTCTATGGTGCAGTCGTTAACGAATTCGTTTGCGAGTTGTCGCGGAATGTATGGAGACTTGTCGACCGTGGCAGTTGTGCAAACGGTCCGCTGGCGGCGCTGTCTCGCTTTCCATACAATTTTGCGATAACTCACAAACGAATTCGTTAAGAACTGCACTATCGCAATGAACACACTAGACGTACTGGCAGCTCTGCGATACTACTAATAAGGTAAATGTAGTAATGCGCGACGACTAAACGCCCAGTTGACGACATCGACCTGTCACCTGTGTTATTATGACATAAGGTTGCAAGTGCCGTGTATTGGGTCAGTGTCGAGCACAGGCACGCTTATCTTATCTATTTAATTCTATGAAGAAGCAGACGACCAAAGATATTTTTTTTTTTTTGTAAAACCATTATTTCTTCAGTAGTAATCTAAAGAGGCCACAATTTTTTTAAAGGTTTGGGTATGTTTTGGGTTAAAAACTGGCCAAACACAGATACATACATCACAACTGTATTCCTAAATCAGGAAAGCAGAGGACACGACACGCTTCTTAAACATAATCATGTTTATTAAACGTTCCACAGTCACTTCTGAGATATTTTTTTGGATTTAATTTAAGCGATACTAAACTGACAGCGACGAAGTAATTCAACGTTGTGTGTGAAGTTCCCAATCCGCACTGGGCCCGCGTGGGAACTATCGCCCAAGCCCTCTCATACTGAGAGGAGGCCTGTGCCCTGTAGTGGGACGTATATAGGCTGATAATGATGAAACTGACAGGTGGCTAGTCTGTCGTCTAAAATATACCCTACTCTATTCCCTTAGTCGCGCCTTACAACATCCATACATCAAAGGCACTATTCTTAAAACGAAAGAAAACATTCTTAAAACAAAGGCAACATTCTTAAAACAAAGGCAATATTCTTAAAACCCGTTTAAAACTCAGCACTTGCGCCGACGCCGAACTGGGAACAGTTTAAATTGCTTTTTCAGACACTGCGTCTATTCCTGCTCGGGAACAACTAACAAGACTTTCTGCGAGATAATAGTCTAAGATCAGGGCGTGTATTTGTTTTGCATGGATATACTCGTTAATATTATACATAGGTTTGCGTTAATTATTATGCGCTAGCTTGAATATTAAATTCTCTGCATTTTCAGCTTATCTAGATTATTAAAGGTATATGCGGGTAAGAAGGTTAAATTTTAGTATATAACAGAATAAAAATAAGCTGTGGCAGCCCAGCGGTTCGACCTGTGGCCTCTCAAGCAGAGGGTCGTGGGTCAAACCCCGGGCTCGCACCTCTGAATTTTTCGGAATTTATGTGCGATATCGAATTTGATATTTATCACGAGCTATTCGGTGAAGAAAAACATCGTGAGGAAACCTACACACAAGTAATTCAACGTTGTGTGTGAAGTTCCCAATCCGCACTGGGCCCACGTGGGAACTATCGCCCAAGCCCTCTCATACTGAGAGGAGGCCTGTGCCCTGCAGTGGGACGTATATAGGCTGATGATGATGATGATGAGAATAAAAATATGCCAGAAGTGGTTGCAAACCGTTAAATAGTCATGATATTGACTATATAACATTTTTGCATGTCTGCTCGACTTAACCCATTTAGGCGCAGCGCAGACGACAGACTTTTGCGCGATCGAGTCTGCGGAGCAATAAAATTTCTGAATGGAAACTGTCAGCGCGCCATTCATAAATTTTATTGCTCCGCAGACTCGATCGCGCAAAAGTCTGTCGTCTGCGCTGCGCCTTGAGGAGAGTCTTGATGTATGTTTGTCTTTAGATTTTTTTTCTTTAATAAACATATCTACATAACTAACTAGCTCGCAACTCCGCTTCCTAATAGTCGTTTTATCAAAATCCTAAGGGATTTATGTGTAAGTACTTATTTCCGGGATAGAAAGTGGCCTTTGTGTTAAACTAGCTTTTCAGCTTCCTGCATTTCGGCATAAAGAGCTAACAAACAAACACACTCACAAATATTCGATTCGCTGTCACGCAAAACTCACAAAATTCAGACTGACTAACAAACTGATTTATCCGCTCAAATGAGTTCAATTCCTCTTTAAAGAGAAAATAAAATGCAGGCAAAAGTAGGGGAAAGGGGTCGCCGTTTGAGGTAAGAAGCGGCAGGTGCGCGACGCGATTCACAGCACAAATTTCTTCCTAGAACGACATCGAAAGAAACTCGACCCCTACCACGGTTTTCTTTTTAAGTCTGTTTCTTTTCCTGTCATTGAAGTCAGATTTGAAATTTACATACATACAATATAAATAAACGTCGCAGGCATATTGTAAAATCCCGCCGTTTACATACGGCGTCGTTAGTTTATAAACGCTCGCGGTTATGAAATGCCAACGGCAAAATGTATTACGGCTTTCAAAATAGGGTGCCCATCAATCTTTTAATAAAAATATATTCGCTCCTCTAAGGGGTCTTGCTCGCTCGCGCAATTAACGCTTCCAACACCTTATCAGTAATTGATGTAACTATTTTATTATCCAGCATGCGTAAACTTGTAAAGTATGTAAGCGACACAACATTCTTCTGAATCATAATTATATGTACGCGGGACTTAGTCGCGATTTTATTTATTTACCTTCTCGACGTTTCGGCCGCGTTGCAGCGACCGTGGTCACGAGTTGACTGAAGCAGAGCACGACGTTTGTTTGGCAGCGCGGGTCCTTCGAACTACCCGCACTTGATTTTCATCAGTAACGGCTCCCCGAACTAAGTCCCGCGTACATATTATGAGTGAGAATCGCGAAAGTTTAAAACATTATTCTTCTGAATTCTTATGACATTTGTCATTTTTGAACACGTCTTTAACGTTACGCAACCCGTAGAAAACTGAAACTCTAACCTGCGTGTTATTGCCAAATTGCTTTGCGGTTTGAGGGTGCGGGGTGGACTGTATTCTTTAGGTTTAGAGGGGTGAGACTGAAAGACTAAGGGGATGAAGGATGCACAATACCTTAGCACTCCTTGTGGGTGATCCTGTGACGGTAGACGCGAGGCGGCGCGGATCCAGAGGCCCGGTTCTGGTCTTCTATCCTGTTGCACTACACCTTAAACACTTGGGAGCTCCCTGGTCTATCAAAATAGTTATTATCCAATGGCTTTCAGCCTCAATGAATTGAAAATACTTTCAGCGCAATTAGCGACGCCGAATTTGATGCCGCGAGGGGCGATAGTTTAGCAAGAGCGCTTTAGCAAGAGTGTCATTAATAGTAAATGTGATCAGCGCAATTAGCGAACGCTTCCTTTCACACGCGCGGCGGTAGCTAGACAACTGACTAGACAACACATATATAGAGATGCGCGCGGCGCATCATCATCTTCTGTCTCTTTCCTTCACAGGCGATGAGGTTGTGCGGGGAAGGGATAAGAGAAATCGGCATAGGTGAACGTAATTCTTCGCTGGGAGTTGTAGGAGCAAAGCGAACTGGACGGCGTTAACACTGCGTATGATCCGCACCGTGAAAGTTTACGTAGGTTATGACATTCCCACGTGCGTAAGCAAATCCGCGTCAAACTAAGTATCCTTACAGACGAACTGCAAGTTGTGAACGGCGAAGGCTAATTCAGCCGTCGACACAATGTCGAGGGCAGCCGTCGACGTATTGACGGCTGCTGTAGATATTATGCCGACGGCAGAAGTAGACTTAGCCGTTCACAACTTGCAGTTCGTCTGAAAGAAGGCTAAAAACACTCTTAGTAGGGGTTCCGTGTGCACTTGAAACTTAATGTTTGTAAGCATCGTGGCCGTGTATTTTCTTCCCCGCTGAAAGAACTCGGATGTGCGGTAGACGGTAGGTAATAGTTTCTATTTGTTTTTGTTAGTTATTTGTTAAGACGTCTTTGAGTGGGTGAGTAAAGATGCTTGGAGTTAAAGCAGCATTTGGAATCGAATTTAATAAGAACATCGACCTTTCGAAATTTTGCTAGAAAATTGTTTCCATACTTGTAGAAGTTTAATTCAGTTTGTTTTATGTGCAGTGGGTGCAGTGGGAGGGGGAGACCTAGACGGACGTTCCGTGACCAAATCGCGGACGTTTTAGAAACAGGTCAGGTCAAGAGTACCCGAAACCGACGAGCATATATGAGGAGATTAATGAATGTAGATGAAGCAAAAGAGGTATATCAGAATCGTAGCGAGTGGAACAAAGTCGTCCTATCCTACGAAAAGAGCCACAATTGCAAAATGCCAACTTTTCAGGAGAAGCATTTTTGTGTTTCCTAAAAAAGATAATTAAAAATAAAATATTTTGGCAACTAGGTTATGTGTAATTGTGTTCTAGGGTCTTATTATAATCAGATTTATGCTCGTAACTATATTTTGTAATAACATTTTGTCCCTTAAATCCTTTTTCGTCGGAGTAAATCAGTGTAAGTGAGCCATTACCGACATTGTGCCTTTTATCATCGGAAAATTCAGGGCCACAAGTGCCATTATGACCATTTTTCAAAAATTATTCTTTGAATACGTACTAGTTACTTATGTAAAAATACTTAATTTTGGTTAAGCACAATATATATGTATCATAAAATATTAATTGAAAATAAAAAAAGTAATCAAATTGGTTATTTTTTAATACTGATGCTAATTACTTAGCACTCCATAGTAATAATTCTTCAAACAATGAACGTATTAAAACTTGCTTTAGTTTTAATTTGATTGGGGATAAATTGGTATCTACTTTGTTTCTTCATGCAGATATAGTGACTAGGATAGAAAAAATATGCTTAGTTGGTTTGGTCATATAGAGAGGATGTATGAAAGAAGAATTACTAATCAAATTTATACGGGGAATGTGGATGGGTGCATTGGTAGGGAAAGACCTAGACGTACGTTCCTTGACCAAATCGCGGACGTTTTAGAAACAGGTCAAGTCAAGAGTACCTTCCCAAAACCGACGAGCATTTATGAGGAGATAAATGAATGCGGATGAAGCAAAAGAGGTATGTCAGGATCGTAGCAAGTGGAACAAAGTAGTCTCTGCCTACCCCTGTGGGAAGGAGGCGTGACGTTATGTATGTATAAATTGGTAACAATTTTTTTTTATCTATACATAGCTATAAAAATAAGACATAAAAACATAAACTAAAATCTTCTCAGGACTCATTTACTTGAATATTTCTTTTAATTTTTATTTTTAGCTATTATGTTTTTTTATCAGCTTTTGCTAGTTTACATAATTGCATAGTTAAGTCTTCACGAGGTGATGATTTAATACTTATTTTATCTTTGTTTTGTTTGTTACGCTAATGCTCTTTTAACATTTGTAACAACAACGAACGTTTTGTTCCTTCTTGACATTTTAAGAATGTTTATCATTTCCGAGTCTTAAATTTTTTACACCTTATCTTTGGTTATTTTCACTTCTTTGACCCTTCTTTGTCTTTTGTCCAATTTGTCCAAAACTCAAAATGTCTTCTAACTTCATTTCTTTACTCTATTTTGCCTCCCCTGTAGTTTTAGCCCACCTTAGCAGATTAAACCATTGATCCGGAGTATAAATTGTTTTTTTTTTTCATTAGAAGCCCCCCAATTACGACATGTACCCTTCTTTCTGCATTATGGCCTACCTCGAGAAATCTGTGTGTGATGTTTTCAGTATCATATTTTTCAACCATATAAAAAGCAAAAAATATGAAACGATTTCTGTTTTGTTCAGAACAAAACAATATACCTTTGACTTAATAAATAATTTTAAACCACTGCTTATTTCATTTGCATCTTTTTTAGCCGTAACTTCAGTCTACATGTAACAATACCCAAGTTTTTTGACTAATTCAAATATAGTAAGGTTGTAAAGATCTAGTTTCTCTTGTAGTAAATTCCTCTCTTTCTCAATTCCAGGAGGCAAGGGATACTCTACATGTTTTTTTTTCTCTGAAAAGTTTGATATAAAATTAGTTTACATTTAAACATGCCCCACACTATTTATAAATGTGTAGTTTTGTCTATTTGTTCACGGTCGAACGAATTTGACCTGGATGACTTGAAAAAATGTTTTTTGAACGATCATCACACATCGTACCTATGGATAATATCATGGAAAGAACTTATAATAAATATCCCAGTCGATAAATTATTTAAAATTTACAAGAACCCTTTTCATTTTATTATCAAAAAAGTACAGGCGCGAGAGGTATGTATGTATCAAAAAAGCTCGTGCAAATTCATAGTCTCACAAAGCAAATAAAATAGTATTTATCCATCAAGAACAACCGGAAATGCAAGCAACAATATACCGGAAAAAAGCCCTAACTGTCATTAGGGCCTAAAAAGAAAATACTCAACTGACACCTTGAAAAACAAATTATTATCAAAAAAGTAAAAACATCATTTTAATTACTTTGTTAGTAATCCATACAAAAAATGTCCTGAAATGCTTTAATTTAAGTAAATACGAGACAAAACAAAATTCGTACCTAGAAAAAGGCCACAAACGTCATTGTGGCCACACGTTCGCCATACAATAGAAATTAAGCAATTCCGTAAAAAACCGCCACAATTACCGTTAGGGCTTTAATCATCGGATTTTACATAACTTCATTAAAACCTGTTAATTTCTTACACAAATCATGTTAATTTTATTTAAACATTAATTATAAATTTGTAAAGGTAATAAAAGTACAAAATTTGATATAAATAATGATTGAATTATTACAATTCATTTAATATTAGTTACTCGGTACATTTGTTTTTTTTCTTCATTGGTTTTTGTGACCATTTATTAATAGCTTTTGCCCTCGACGATTCATTTTGTATTTCCTACAAACAGTTAACAAACTTCTAAGCGTAAATTGAAATCGTCATAATGTCACAGCACTCACACTGCTCACGCGCCGATGTCCGCCGAGTACGGGAGTAACGGCGGTTACGCCCTCTACTCCCGCTCGCATCGCTCGGAATGGCACGGCGAAAAAGGACACTAATATATTAATGGCTTTTTTCTGCGTTGAAAATAAGCCAAATGCAATTGTGGCTAATTGAAAAAATCAATTTACTATTGAATAAAATAAGATTTTACATAATTTTTTGATGTCATCTTATGTAACTTGAGGCGTAGAATTTGATTTTACAATAAAAACTAAAAGCCACTATGGCGATTGTGGCTCTTTTCGTAGGATAGGACGAAGTAGTCTCTGCCTACCCCTGTGGGAAAGAGGCGTGACGGTACCTATGTATGTATGTATGTATGTTTTATGTAATAAAATTGGATGTCTAGTATTATCGTAATACACGAAGAGTGTCATCTTTCTAACATGTTCAGATTGTAATCTTGTTAAGTTTGCGGCTTTCTCGATTTATGAGGTGAATAAAGTTTACAATGGCTTACAAGTGCTCACGGAAACTTACTTTTCAAGATTCTTGGCTCATTTTTTTGGTATTTACTTTATTATTTTTTCTCTTTTAGTAGTATCTGTAGGTATTATAATCCAAAAAAAATCGAAACTGTTGAAATAACGTACATACGAGCCGAATCATTTCAACAGTGTAAAACAGTTCTGCATATTAGAGAGGTTATGAAGATCCAGAAACAGCATTACATTAAATCCAAAGCCGAAACACTCTGTTAGTAATTCCCCTCGATTCGGATCGATAAACCACCAATTAAATGGGCAGACGTGCATCGATTCTGCGGTCCGAGTGATTGCGGTTTGCGGTCAAGCCGGCGAAGTCCTGAGCAAGATTCCATAGCTGTCTGGGTTTACATTTTTATCAGTACAATTCGGACTGGTTTCCGTTTACGATAGTGTTCTTAAAACTCCTGACTGCCTGGTATCGGGATTGGAATAACACCTGTACGTTTCTTCTATGGATGTCGTAAGTGGCAGTTAAAGAATGTTGAAAATTTAACGGATAACTTACGTTCATTAAATCGAGTTTAGCTCGACATGTTTCGGACTAATTCGTAGCCCTTCATCTAGGAGCCGCGGTGGCTAGATGAAGGGCTACGAATTAGTCCGAAACATGTCGAGCTGAACTCGATCTAATGAACGTGAGTTATCCGTTAAACTTTCAACATAAGTGAGTCTCACGGTAGTTCAATGTTCAATATGGCAGTTAAAGAAATATGCATAATACTTAAGTGTTATTATGTCTTCACCTATGTTAAAATAAAAAATGAACTAGCTACGAAACGTGAAATACGCTTTTACTATGTGAAATTTCGTGTGCTCTGCCTACCCTATTTGGGAATAATATAAGCGTGATGATTTTATGTTAAAACTGCGGGAGGTAACATTAACATTATGATTATAACGCATGAACAAAAACTTACTAAGTTATTGCCAGTGACTATACTCCGTTTATTTTAAGATTTCACTTACAACGCTCAAATTTTCACTTAATTTTGAATAAACCCAAGACATCACCGCATGTGATAATACCGTTTACGGGCGTAGCCAGGATTTAGTTTTGGGGGGTTGACAAAAAAAATCGGTCAAGTGCGAGTCGGACACAAAAAAAAATCACGATTGTTGTACGGGAGCCTGAACTTTTCGTGGGGGGTTTGAACCACCACCCCCCCTGGCTACGCCCATGATACCGTTTGTATTGAAAACGTATAACGAACAGTAAATAAGTCTAGTTGCATTAATCATTCCAGTTTTACCTTTGGATTTCAAAGAAAAATTCAAATTTATATTCTGTTGAATTTCGAATCTATAAATAATCATAAGTTTTTGCGGCGTTGCCTTGCGATTACTTAAAATTGTGTTAGGTTTTGGCAGCGTGTAAAGCGCCGCCCCATCACCGAAGTCTCGCCAAGTGTTTTCGCATGCATCGCCGAGACCTATAAATATAAAATTAAATAAAATGGGAGACACCGACCGCATCCGACGTGCAGTCGGCTCCCGCGGCAGTTTTAAATTTAAGCCCGGATTATCCGCTCCAACGGATTACGAGTACCAACTCGTCTCGGGAACGGCATACCAATTCGGGTTTTTTACATTGTTTAATGTTTTATTGGGAGTTTGCTACGTGTTGTGAAACATGGGGCATGGGGCAATAACGGAGTTAACATATAACATACAATCAGGACTGTGTTTCCAAACGGGGTAGGCAGAGCACACGAATTGTTACGTTGACAAGCCATGCCCATTTCACGTTCCATGGCCACTTTCAGCCTATTTAGGTTTAGTAAACAGATGAAAGGGGTATAATAGTGACAAGTTGCTAGTCTTTCGCCTAAAACATACCCAAACCTATTATTAATGAGTTATTTCCTTAGGGGCAGCGCAGACGACAGACTTTTGTGCGAGCGAGACTGCGGCGCAATAAAAACTCTGAATAGAAACTGTCTGCGCGCCATTCTGAGTTTTTATTGCGCCGCAGACTCGATCGCACAAAAGTCTGTCGTCTGCGCTGCCCTTTAATCGCCTCTTACGACATCTACGGAAGAAATGGAGAGGTGTTATTCTATTTCTATCCCGACACCACACAGGTTAATTAGGTGGAGTTAGCATGTTTTTTTTTTCATAAAAACCACATTTCGTACATATAATCACGCCTAAGTTCCCAAATGGGATAGGTAGAACACATGTTTAGGCGTCTTTCTACCAGTAGGTACTTGCTTTGCCGTAGAATCGTAGATCTTTCATGAGGGTTCGCCGGCAAAGCGTAACTAAACTGCGGTGTCAACTTCTTTTGTCTCAAGCGTATAACGGCTATGGATTTGCCAAAACAGGTAGCGTATGATCTACCTACCCTCTAAGGAATATAAAGGTTTATGTATACAATTTTCACCGAATAAAAACCTGCGACTATTTCAGCAAAACCAAAGTAGGTTTACGTACAACTCGTTACAAAAATCGTTCTCAGGAGACTAGATATCATCATGAAATACAGAAACCCATCCATTTTCCAACGACCACGTACCACGATAACACCAGGCGATTTACAAACATTCTCATCTCGGGAAGGATTGTCCAAATGACCCACCATTACGTAAGGTGGGCGATGATAAATGGTGGGTACCGTTCCTTATAATAATCATGTCTTCTATTATATACGGGGATTTAAATTTGGTAGCTAATGACGTGTGGTTCCACATCTCAGAGGGCCTATACGTGATATGTAGTAGCTTTAAAATCATACAAACACAAAATTATACTTGCTTTTTTTTAATAATCAATTTACCGGGGGTTGATAAGTTAGGTAGATATGTTGTGGGGTGAGAAATAACCACTTTGTCGGTAGGTTGAATTCTGATTTAATTAACCCTTAACCACCTACGTCCAATTTCTGTAAAATAACAACCTACGTGCGGTCCTAGAGACCGCTCGTGAATAATCATCTCAAATTCGGGATCTGTAATATCAAGATAGCATTTCAACGAGTAAAATACTCGTTTATGCTTTAGACTTTTATTTTAGTACTTCAAATAACATAAACTTTAATAAAATCTTGAGATATGGCATAATATTTCAAGACTGGTAGATTAAACACAAAAATCGACTCTGATTACATTAAAAGACCTGATAGATATAGGAATTCAAAAAATCAACCTTTTTTTATTCATTTCTATAAAATAAGGAGTTCAACTACAAAATTAAATAAAAAAATAGAGCACTTATCGTCAAATTCTACAAAATTGCAATTCCCAAAGATCCACAATTTTTCAAGGCAGTTGCAGCATATTTTTTACAACATACCCCACTGAATCGGTTCCACGTCACTACAATCTTCGTCTGACATATTTTTGTCATCTGATACCTCCTGTAGCAACCATTTTTCTACATGTTTCACAAAAATAAACAAAATTATGTGGGTGAAAAAAATGACATAATCACCTACAAGCGGTCTCCGAGACGTCTCCGATACTGTTAAAAAATACAGTAACCACCTACATGCGGTCTCACAGACCGCCGAATATGTTTTTTAACTCACCAAATCAAAATGAGCATACGTCTGAACGAGTCGACGGCACGGCTGGTACTGCGGGAGGGGCCAGCAAAGGTACAAGGACACAGACACGTGTGCGACATACTCGCGTTTAGTTATTGACAATTTTGAGTAATCTATTGTCTGTGAGACCGCACGTAGGTGGTTAAGGGTTAACAAATCGTATAGCTTATATACTATGTTTCTTAACTTAAAACTAAGATTATCTATCATGCGTGCGGGAACTACATCACCCTATCGACACGCATGAGATTATCGTTAACAATGTATTATCGAGGGGCGTGAGATAAAGGCTAACAATGTGGCTTCCGCCACAATCAATGCTAACATTTTATTCGATGCGTGAAAATTGGCTAAAATGGTGACAAAACGTAAGTTTGAAAACAACTGCGCATCGGTGTCATAAGTTTGTACAATACCCAGCCAAGCCTATCTCATGTTCCAGATTTGAAATATGTCATTTTGTTTTCATAATCATTATTAGTTACATAATATTATTAGTAGATTTCTGATTGCACGGTGGGGAAAGACTCCAATATAAGTAAAGATATCTCAAGGCAGATGTTATGCCTGACCGAAGTCCATACCAGAGAAAGTTGGAAGTTGCAGTATTATAATAATGAGATTGTCTAGTTTAATATTACATGTCTCTATTTTTTCAGAAGATGTCGCAAGAGGCGGCTGGAAAATTTTGGGCAACAGGCTAGCAACATGTCATTATTATACTTAACTACCTCTTCAATATGTTTTCAGGCCTAAAATTATGCTAGAAATGGCTGCGAAGCGTGAAATAGTCATAAAGTCATAATAATGGTTTTGTCTATGTCACGTTTCGTGTGCTCTACCTACCCCATTTTAGGAATACAGGCGTAGTATGTATAATATTTCAACAACAAAACATCGTAACATTTCTACCATCTTAATCACCTAATACACTGCATTTTATAGCGAGTGCACTTACGGCCACTATATTAAACTCCTTAGTAAATCCAGAGAATTCTCCAGAATTCTCGGCCAAGTTCTCTTCATGTGTACTTAACACGAGATGCCAGTTATTGTGGCAGCCATCTTTATTGGTTCCAGTCACGAGAATTGCGGACACATTAAAGGTGGAAATATCTGGCGGGGATAAAGGAGTGCAATGGTATTTTATTGACGGTCTGCTTTATGTTTTTAGGTCTGTGGCATTGTTTTGTATGTATCTTCTTTATGTGTGTATTTTTTAATGAAATGGACTTGTGCTGTGTGGAGTCGGGTTTCAAATAAAACCTCTCTATTTCTTCCGTGGGTGTCGTACGAGGCGACTAAGGATAAGGTTAAGTTCATGTACATATGTTTTAGGCGACAGGCTAGCAGCCTCTCACTTACCTAAAAAGCTATGCCAGAAGTGGGTACAAAAGGTGAAACAATCATGGATCTGTTTACGTAGCGTTTCGTGATATCTGCATTTCTTTGGAATAAAGCCTGATGTATGACTTACTAGCTTTTGCCCGCGGCTCCGCTCGCGTTAAATTCGGGGTATATCACATACCAATTTTATAGCTTTCTACATTGAAAACTTCCACTCCTCACTTTACGGCAATGAAAAGTGACATAGGCTACATTTTGTCTCTTCAAAACTGAAGAGACAAAATGTAGCCTATGTCACTCTCCATGCCCTAAACTACATTCCATTTTCATTCCATAACATTTTGTCTCTTCAGTTATGTCACTCTCCATGCCCTAAACTATTTCTACCTAAAAAATCACATCAATCCATCGCTCCATTTAGCCGTGAAAGACGGACAAACAAACAAACAAACACACTTTCACATTTATATATTGGTACGGATATCACATTGTCAGGTGAAGGGTTGAAAATTCAGAAAATAAAAACAAAATTAAATAAGCAACGCGCTTGGATGGGGCCGTTTAAATATTAGGTACTCCACGCGCTAAAAGCCTGCGTTTCGTACAAACATGTTTTAATTTATGTAAAACGAAAGCCCAATTGTATCGTAAACACGAACTATTCTAACTGTTGTTAATAAACCAAACCGGTCTTCAATTTGCTGCGTCATCGCGACTATTAACTTGATTTAGTTACATTTGGTTTAATTATAATGCAGTTGCTTGGTCATTGGTTGTGTAATAAACATACATACATACATACATCATGCCTGTGTTTCCAAATGGGGAACGCAGAGCTCACAAAACGTGTCATAGACAAAACCATTATTATGACTACTACACGTTTCGCAACCGCTTCTGGCATAATTTTATGTTTGAAAACAGATGGAAGAGGTATAATAGTGACAGGCTAGCCTGTCGCCTAAAGCGTACCTGAACCTATTTCCTTTCTCGCCTCTTACGACATCCACGGAAGAAATGGACAGACGTTATTCAGACCCGTCACCGTCTATATTTTTGCGCCGTGACTTATCAAAACTTCACCCAACGTTCCAAATGAGCAACCTTAAGCGAACGCCAATTCACCGCGCCTACTTTAAATCGGTTAGTAATCTTTACCCAAATCTTTAGTTTCTTTCCCAGGTTTAAGCAGAACGACCATTAAAATATCACTCCGGAAACTTTTCTAATTAGGCTGAGAGCATCAATCTTCTTGACATTTCGCGAATCGGGGTGACTGGCGCAAGTTTCCAAATTATAGGAATTAGGTAGGTAACTTCTGTAGAGTAGAGACGGATTGTTTACGTCCCGGACCTTTTCAGTTTACGATATATGCGGAAAGATTAGCTCGACTTGTTTCGGGATAATTTGTGAGTCATCGGGAGCAACGCGCCACGGCGACCTCTTAACCAAAGTCATGAATAAAATTATGTATACATCATAACATACCCACACAATTTTTTTTTAAAGTATTCAATGACAACATTTATAAAAATATTTATAAAAATCGGCCAAGAAAAAAGGCGGCAAAACGGAATTACATAAAAAATTGTACATCGGCGTCACAAGTTAGCACCAGCAGCCGCGTCCGTGTTCCAAATTTGAAATAATTTGTTTTGAGATGTTTGAAATTTGGATGTAATTCTATAGATTTTTAATGTAGACTGTATGCTTATTATTGCGTTTGAATGTTTAGTAGGGACATTTATTTTTGAATTTGATGTAGGTAAACATAGATCGTTGTGGTAAAATTTGTTATCCTTGTATCAATTTGGACTTAGTTAAAAAAAAATCGTTAGTGTTCCAACTATAAACTAAGAAATGAGGTTCGTTAAAACATTATTTCAAAGTAAGACATACTACAAAAGACATTGAAGACGTGGAGTTATTAACAGGATTACAAAAACGATGTTTATTAGCATAAGGAAGCCATGTTGCTTTGCATGACATTAATACACGGTGTTACTGTCAGTGCGTCCCTGTGAAAAACTGGTCGCAATGTAACTGTGACATATTATAAATATCACTTGGTCGGATACAACCTAAAAATACAGCAGAGTTAGTTTTTAGTTTCACTCATAAACGCCTATATTTCACAGACACCAGAACTATTAGGTTCATAAAATAAGTGAAAGAAGTTGCTAGGCTATTTCCTTAGTCGCCTCTTACGATCTCCACGAATGAAATGAAGATGCGTGTTTTAAAGTTCCCCACGAGGAGCTTATTTTTGTTATGTTCAAAAGTGTCGTTTAATTTTTATTGAACTCTTAGTTTCTTCTTATAAATCGTTATTAAAATTAAAGTGTGTAAGTACTTCTTCTACATCTACATAGCTTTGATTTCATTTGGATGCTCTTGTTGCTATGGTTTAAGAAATACACAAATAAAAATCTTACACCCACACTCACAGCGACCACAGGTCCTTTCTTAATAAAAAGTAACCTATTTTTTTATGAATGACGAGAGTGATAAATGTGAGTGAAGCGAGAGAAGTATGTCAGAATAGGAGCGAATGGCGCTTTATTGTCTCTGCCTACCCCGCACGGAATAAGGCGTGATGGTTAAGTTTTATGTTTATTTTTTAATGCCCGTTTAAGTTTCAAGACTACTCCCAGCAATATTCTAGGTAAGACTAATAACTAGTTCAAACTCTAACAAACCCAAGATACAGCTTGAACAAATAATTACCATCCCAGACAGTGATTAGAGATGTTTCGGTACCGTTGCAGATGTTAATTTAAATCAGCGAGCAGAGTCTGGTTCTATTAACAGTTCTAGATTACTCTGGACAAATGGATGTCTGTTGGGTACAATATCCTGTTTTGTCGGGTCATGCTTTAAGGGAACGAGTTGACACCCGACAGCACGCAGCAGCTGTGTCGGCGTGTCATATCGCAACGACACGTCAATGTGTCACGTTTTTAAAAATCGAATGCAGATTATAAAAACCGGCCAAGTGCGAGTTGGAGTACTGTAATGTATTCAGCGTTAATTCTTGGCAAGCAATTACATACTCGTATTGTTAAGAATAACGGATTGAAAGACTTTAAGTTTTCCATGTTTATTTTTGTTGTCCGCCCAAATCGACAAATGCAAAATCGTAAAAGTATTTTACGCGATTTTACTTTATCTATGCTATAAGACGTTGCTTCATACCAAATTTCGAGATAACCGAAGCACCCTGTAGGTTTTGACTCTTTTGCAGATGTTGAAAATCCGGAAGACTTTGCAGCACACTTGGCAGTATCTATTGATACATACATACATACATACCTACATATATTATTCTCACGCCTGTATTCCCAAAAGGGGTAGGTATCAATTGATTACGTTGACTTACTTAAAACTTTGACCGTGTTTAATTTCAAACGCGAGATAAACTACCTGTCATTTTCTGACGTCTCTAATCAGACAGCGACAGGTATAGTCCATATCGCTTTGCGCATTGCCATGCAAAGACAAAGACGCTGCTCAAACAAGTGTGTCACTAGCATCGTTTCGAAAGCTTCGAACGGTACTTAGTAGAAACACATAGATCGTCGTATCCTACGAAAAAGGGCGTAACTACAAAAAGTTGATTTTACAGGAGACGCTTTAAACTGTTTAAAAAAATCACCGTAAAACCTAGTTATCTAAAATTAAAAAGTAAGAATACTTGACACCCTACAATTTTTATGGTTAAATATATTTTTTATTTTTTATGTAATTTATGTAAAATATGTCAGTTAATTCTTTTTACCACGATAGTTTAAAAAAAAACTTTATTTTTTCACGAGGAAAAAAGGCGTAATGTAGTTAAGGCAAAAAAAAATGGTGTCGTAAACACGTTATCTCCATGGAAAAGGGGCGTAAAGGTTATAACGACACCGTCCTATACCAGTACATGCGCAAACGCTCCGCGTGTAAAAGAGCGTAATGGCGAACGCGGCCGGCGGTTTCCACTCCCGCAGACTCCCCGCGCTTCACTTCTCCGCGAAAACGGCTTCTTACGGCTATAGTGGCGTTATTCGACGGAAGAAATAGAGCTATTGCAATTGTGGCTCATCTGAAAAACTTGAATAACTTTTCGAAATGAAATGAGTTTGTTATATTTTTAAGACTAGTAGATGTAGAAAAAAATACAGAATTCGATTATCAAAGAAGAGGAAAAAGGCATTAATGGTAATTACGCCCCTATTCGTAGGATAAGACGAGATATCGTAGTGTCGTAACGACACGTCGCCTATTCAGCTGCTGCTGCGTCACGTTGCGTTTTAAATTGTACCGTTAGAGTTTAATAAAAGCTTTAAAGCAGTTCAGAAAACTGCAGAGCAGGTCATTTCAAACATCTCCCGACTATACAGATGTAGTTCGTTTTTTAATCGAAAAATCAACAGACAGTGAGACAGTCAAGTGTCTAGTTGAACCAGCATTTCATCTTTACGCATAAAAAGCAAGTAAGAAGGACTTAGCAACAAAGACGGTAGTTTCACATCAAAACTGACAATCTGTCGCCACAATGTGTCTAAAAACCGTTGTATAAATTACGAAAGAGCTTCCGCAAACAAATTTTATTTTCCCAAAGATACGGCCGTTTAAGAAAATAGGCGAAGAGCCAAGTCGTGAATCATGTAACAAAATCTTTACAAGTGTCATGCCGTATCAGGGAGCCAAAGGGAAAGCTTAAAATCCTCCTTTTTCTTTTTTTCGTGTGACAAAAGTCGCCCTTAGGTCGTTATCACGCGAAACTTCGGCTGTCCCAAA
>BHDV01003823.1:0-18745 GCA_005406045.1 Adoxophyes honmai | reverse complement strand
CAGCAGCGTATTCAAAAATTTACGAGATCTCTTCTGTGTCATTCCGAACTTAATGCGAGCGAAGCCGCGGGCAAAAGCTAGTTGTCACTACAACAAAAAACATTAAGAACAAAATAATAACAAAAATAATTACGGGGGGCACCCATAGAAACAACGTGTTTTTTTGTTGTTTTTGGTACGGAACCCTTCATGCGCGAGTCCGACTCGCACTTAGCCGGTTTATTTAGTCTGAGATTTCAACCCCATATATTTAGTGGTATTTGGTGGTTTTCTTAGATCTAAATTCATCTAAATCTGGCGGATTTTTACTCTTGATCTAGCGCTTTAAAAAAATCCAAGGTGGCAACACTGCATTCACGAAAGTAATAGTTAATAGTAATAAGTGAGTCGTAAACTTAAGTCTGACATCACACGGGAATATTAAAAATAAAAATTAAAAACTGCAAAGAATCCTAAAATAGACTCTTCTTGCTGACCTTTTAGGTTGAAGGTGGTTGAAGTGACATAAGAAATGATAATAACTATCTCCGATACTGCACCCCAACCAGTTTTGATGCATTTGTGAATTATTTACATACCTAATATGGCGAAACAACTGCGTTGATGATAATACTTAAACAAAGCAGGGCCGAAATTATTATGCAGGGGGTTTATTTTGTAACGTAGGGGAGGGGAGCACTTAGAAGTTAGAAAGGATTTTTGAATTTTTTTTAGCAACCTGTCACTAATATACCTGCCAACTCAAAAACCTACAAAAGTATGCTGTAAGTAGCACGTGAAATAGTCATAACTTTGTCTATGCAACGTTTCGTGTGCTCTGCCTACCCCATTTGGGAATACAGGCGTAATATACATAAGTAAAAATATTTTTTTCGATTCGCAACTGAAGATAGTGGATTTTAAATAGGTAGTTAATGTTTTCGCTTGCATCAGCTTCCAAGTAATACTGGGATAATTACAAACCAAACCAGTCAAAAGGCGTATAGGTTAAATGTCGAACCGTCGAGTTGGGCACTCCTTTATAGCTAAGTCCACACCAGTGCGCTTTCACGTTCACCTTGCGTCTTCCTCTGACGCATGCCCGTGCAACCACCAACAACAACGCATGCCGTCAGCGCATTTTCATTGAGGACGGATCTAGTTTCAGCGCATGCGCTGTGTTTGCACGGGCATGCGTCAGAGGAAGACGCAAGGTGAACGTGAAAGCGTACTGGTGTGGACTTAGCTAATGATACTACTTACATACATACAAGTTTATTGTCGCCTCTCTTTTTGTCGGTCTCAATAATAAAGTTTCCTCTCTGCCTCTCAATAGTTGTCTGTAAGAGATCCCTTAAGGGTTAAGTCCGCTTTGTACTTCGCCATTTCATTTGTATAAGTTTTTTTGTATTTCGCGTTCTTTCCTTTTGTATAATAAAGTGTTTACTCACTTACTTATTTAGATACATACATACAATCACGCCTATGTTCCCAAATGGGGTAGGCAGAGCAGACGAAGCGTGACAGACAAAACCATGATTATGACTATATCACGCTTCGCAGCCACTTAGCATGATTTTCAAATTGAAAATCGATGGAAGAGGTACGTGTCTAGGTTGATATGCCACGTTTAGCAATTACAGGGTAACCAGATGGTTAAACGTGATATTGCAGTGACAGGTTGCTAGCCCATCGCCCACAATACACTAACCCTTTCCCAGAGTCGACTCTTACGACACCCACGGGAAGAAGGGGGAGGTGCTATTCTAACCCGGCACCACACGGGGTAGTAAATAAAACCATGACTATTCCACGTTTCATCGCCACTTTTAGTATGCTTATTTAGCTACAAACAGTGACAAACTTTGCGAACTCAGTAAAATATTTTAACGTCTCAAATTGTTTAAAAAATACGATTTATTTATAACTAGCTTTCCGCCCGCGGCTTCGCCCGCGTGGAACTCGGTTATATTGCGGTATAAAGCACAACTATAAGAAAACTTCTCGTTTCAAACGACACACAGCGCCATCGATCTATCATCTATCGATTGATCATCGATCGATATCGATCTATCATCGATTGATATCGATCTATCAAGCAAACTATATTTTTCTTTTCCCTCGGAAACATCATTTTTTTACGGGATAAAAAGTACCCTATTATTTAATCCGGACTTCTAAGTATCTTTATTTTTGCAAAATTTCAAAGCAATTGGTTCAGTAGTTACGGCGTGAAAGCGGAACAAACAAACAAACAAACAAACTCACTTTCTGGCTTATAATATTAGTAAGGATTTGAAATTCAATTAAGTACAAAAAACTAACTAAGGAGTAAATTAAGTGTTTATGAACGGCAATGACTTGATAATTTATTTAAATACATACATCGAAATTTTAGGTGTTAAGTTGGGTAAAAGAGGTAAATAAAATAGGTAGATTGTAGATTTCTATTTGTTGTTACCTCAATTGCTGCTCCTCTCTACTTACTACTCAAAGGTTTGCTGGCAGATCTCCCTTTTGGGATAAGTCCACCTTTGTACTTTTATTTCCAACCTATCTGTACTCTTTTAATTTTCTGTAGTTACAATAATGAGTTTATTACTTTCTTAATTCTATTAAGAGGGGAAGACTTAGACGGACGTTCGGTGACGAAATCGCGGACGTTTTAGAAACAGGTCAAGTCAAGAGTACCCGAAATCAACGAGCATGTATGAAGAGACTAATGAATGTGGATGAAGCAAAAGAGGTATGCCAGGATCGTAGCGAGTGGAACAAAGTGGTCTCTGCCTACCTCTGTGAGAAAGAGGCGTGACTATATGTATGTATGTATGTATTAAATCTTCTTTCATCCATCCTCTCTATAGAGATGGCCATAAGGTAAATGTCCCCTTCATCGGCAGTGCCGTTTCATCGGCAGTTACACATTTTAGGCTCTAAGTGTACAGTTTGTGATTTATATTCGTTTCTCGTATTTTTAACTGATAGCCTTGTATCTTCTCTTTCATTTACACCACGTTAATTCTCTTTGTTTTCGCCAGTAAGGACGCTGTGAGTGTTTAAACAGGTCGCGTGCTCTGTTGTATGGAGCTTCTTACGAAAAACGCTAAGGATTGGCGCGTGTTCCTTAAGGTCATAAAATGTTATTTTGTGATAGTTTTGTTTTTAATTGTGTTTCCTGTGTTAGTAAATTTAATTAGCTATAGATGTGAGACGATTTAAGTGAATTTAGTGTAATATTAACTATATAGTGCCAATAAAACAAACTGCCGGTGAAAGGTCAGTGTAATTTGTGAGCTGAAGGTGCTATCGGCAGGCCGCCGGTAATAAGGAAAGCGAAGGTTTTATATTTTTATTTCCTTGTTGTTCAAACTGAATTATTTATAAAATGTAAGTGCATAAATTTGTAAATGAAGATATTTATGATTTTTAGAGCAATCATCGTGCATCAGTTATCTTGGTAGATTTTGAGAAAAATGCGTTCAAACTTTTCCAGTTTTGCTTATTTTCACGCCTTTTTTAAGCTATGCCATACTGCTATTACAAAACAATTTGCACAAATAATTGCACGTATAAAATGGTTCTGGAAGGAAGTTTATATGTTTGATTGTTCATCGTAGCATCTATAAAATATCACATGATATCTTTTTAATTTCACTTATGTCGACAAAACACTATTTCCCAAAAACTGCCGGTACTAAGGTTCATCAAAATATGCCCTGCCTATTCATCGGCGGGGGTGCCGATGAAACGGACCCCATAGTGCCTGTAATCGGCAACGCCTTGGCTACACACTAGGTGTTTCACACGAAAGTCGATTTTATTGACTAGTAGGCAAGGTCGGAATCGAATTGTATGCCATTACTGGTTCACCGTTGTTTGTTAAAAATGGGCAGTGGTTCTCAACATTGTAATCAGGTACAACTTGTAAGTTTTAACTTAGATTTTGTGAAGATCTATTTTCGTTAGTTTGGTTTCTCTTTGAAGACAGAATTTTTTTGGTGCAGAAGAATATTTATCTATTGAGCTCAGAAAAATATGGAGTACTCACGTCTTAAATTGAGTTTAGCTCGACATGTTTCGGACAAGTCCGTAGCCCTTCCTCTAGAAGCCGAGACGGCTAATGCCAAACGCGGATTGCGCATCTTTCATTTTGCATAAAGTTTGAGAACCACTGACCCCCCCGACTTCCATACTTTGTTTTTCTAGTACGGTAAAAGGGTCATATGCTGCCGATTCCTGGTGCAAATCGCGTTTCTTAGTACGATTAATGGTACAAATGGTGTTTTCCAGCATATTTTACGTCAAAAAATGATTTAATTAATTTAAGGGCATGCAGCAAAATGTGAAATGAATTGAGTGGGTGGCAAATTTATCACCCTTTCATTTGAAACCCTAATTATAGCTGTGAGTGCCTTCCATCCCTTAATAAAAAAATAAAAGTGCACCTAGGTCTTAAGGTGCCGGTGAAACGGACATTTACCTTATGTGGCCAAACCAACTAAGCATACCTAGTTTTTTCGGTTCTAGTCGCAAAATGAACTTTCACACCAGCTTGTTCCCCTATCATGCACATACATCACGCCTGTATTCTCAAATGGGAACAGGAAGCGCTACATAGACAAAACCATGACTACTTCACTTTTTGTGGCCACTTCTAGCATATTTTTCAGGTTTTGAGTTGGCAGGTATAATAGTGACAGGTTGCTAGCCTGTCGCCTAAAATATACCTCAACCTATTTCCTTAGTTGCTTCTTGCACCATTTATGGAAGAAACGGCATAATAATGTGATTTTAGTATCTGAGAATAAAAATAGATGATAATAAAATTACATGGCCGTTACGTCAATCAGTACTCAGTAGTACAAGTCGTTACAAACGGCGAAAACATGCAATTATTAAGAGGAAATATGCCGGTCGAAGGAATTGAAGAATAGGTATTTGCTAAATCTATTGCTGTCGCGCCGTGACCTGCCCAGACGACGTCGAGTGCGATAAGAACAACTACAGCTCGGACCGAAAATACTATGAAATTTATTCAAAAACAACGTTTCGTAGTCCCCTGATTTCTTCTCCAAAACTTAACCGATTAAATACGTTTTTTCATTAAATGTTTGAAAAATGTCAAACCTGTGTTTCTATGTTCTTATATTTTGATATAATTGTGTTAAAATTGGTTTCTAGAGGTTTGAACACAACGGAAAAAACTTACCAATTTTTCATGTTTTTGAAGGTTAATCTCTTTTAATAATTCAATAAAGAGAAAAAGGAAAACATAGGAACATGCTAATATATCATTAGATTGTTGATGTAAAAAATCATTGTTCTACGGGTAATATCCAGCGAGGAATCAGGGGACTACGTTTCCATACAAAATATGACCGCTCCATTTCCTCTTAAGTGAAATAATTTACATCATGCATGTTTCTTCATTGGTAGTATTTGGTATGCGTTTTATACATTGCTCCGCTCAGTGTTTAGATTTTAATGTGGCTTAGTTTCGTCTTGTAGGTTTCGACAAGTACATACAGACATCACACCTACGTTCCCAAATGGGGTAGGCAGAGCATACTAAACGTGACATAGACAAAACCATGATTAAAACTATTTCACGCCTCGCAGCCACTTCTAGCATTGTTTTAGGTTTGCAAAAAAGAGGTAGAATAGTGTTAGGTTGCTAACCTGTCACCTAAAGCATACCTAAACCTATTACCTTAGTCGCCTCTTACGAGATCCACGGAAGAAATGGTGAGGTGTTATTGTTGAATCTAGACCGGACACCACACGTCAAAGTTTTGACGTATGGTGTCGGGTTCAGAATATTACCTCTCCATTTCTTCCATGGAACTAAAACCAACTATTATCTATTCTGTGGCACCACTTGAAATAGGGATGATGACTAGGTAAAAAAAAATGTAATTCTAATTAGTCCGTAAGTAAGATTACGGAAAATGTGAGACACATGTTTTTTTCTTTTTTCAAATAACTAAACATCGATAAAGTTATAGATCATCAAACTTCCGGAGTGGGGGCTTGTGACGTCACGCCTAGGTAAAATTTGTACCTAGGCGTGACGTCACGCGAAACTTTCAAGCGCTGTGTTGTCGCCATTTTTCGTTTGTCAAATAAAAGAAAAAATATGGGTACAATATTTTTTGGTAATCTATCTGACGGACTAAATAGTTTTTTTTAGTCATCTAGCCTATTGACTCCCGACCCGACCCACCAACCCATTTTACTTTATAAACGTTATTTGTCACTTGACATAGGAAATGTACTGGCCCTAGCGCCAGCTATCGTCGGGTAGTTGAACTTTTTCAACAAAAGTTTTCAACTGTCAAAGCGTTCTACGTTGTGAAAGCATTTGTGAAAATCAAAGCAGTGAGGCTTCTGTAGGTACAGCTTTCCCAAGAAAATAACTCCGATCGGCTGTTACCGTCTGCGCCGAGAGGGACAGAACGATATCCAAGAGTAGCCGAACGTTTTAAGAGTCAGGACGCCCAAACTAGCTAATGGGATCAGTTTGGGTGTCTGATCATTACCAACATGACGAACCAAACTAAACTCCGTTTTTTTTGGGTTGAGGATTTTAACTGTCAAATCCTTACACATTTTTGAGTAATCCCAAGGTATCGGCGCAAATTATGATGATGTTTGATTTAAGAACATTATAACAAACAATGTTAAGTGTATTTGTATAAGTCATTTCTAGTTTTACTAATGAATTCCAGAGATAATTTCAAATTGTGTCCGTTGAAATTCTCAACCCAAAAAAAACGGAGTATAGGGTGGCACAACGATATCTGTGTATATTATCGATATTGATAAAATTGATAACCAAAAACAACGCAAGAGTTTAGCGCGCGAAAGTCTCTTTTATCATTATTATTATTTTGGTAATACTGTAAGCTGTGTAAAACCGTTTAATAATAAACTGTACTGACGTTTTGTTTTAGTATGATGGTAATGATCTGCACCCAAAGTCCATAGAAAAGGTTTTTTGTTCCTAGTTACGCCAGCCTGGACATATGTCATGAGTCATCTGTCTGTGACATCAATCAATAACCAATCAAAACTCGAGTGTTTAAAATCTTTTTTATCATTGGTAGATCGAAGTTTCCCGCGTCACAAAATTCGTCAACTGCGCAGGTATGTCCAGAGGAATTATTAGTTCGGTAATACTGTACTTGTACTATTAATACTATTATCTATTCTCTGCTAAAACACAAACAAAACAAAACCTTACGACGTAAGTAAGTTTCTGTCAAAAAACCGTTGCTTTCAACGCCATCTATTGTCACAAGAAGTAATCTCATGCACTTAACACTACAATGAGTTTGACCTAGAAATTCATGACATTGAACGGTTGGAAGTATGACGTGATGTGGTCAATGGGTGATGTAAGAAGTGAAAGTGCCTTGGTCACTCAAGCATCTTGCGGACAATGATGAGATTTTCTCAACTATCTCGTCGCAAAAGGTAAAGCGAAGTTACCCTATTTGGGAATAGGTGTGATGTTACCTACCTGTGATGTATACCTACACGATACCCCAGCGTTTCTCAAGTCAGTTTTTTTTTAAACGGTTCTACATCGCGCTAACGAAGTTTCGACGAACGGTTGCATAAATACAACTCCCAACTTCCTCTCTGTGGACTTCGGTCCCCAGGCACAACATCTGCCTGGAGAGAGATCTCTCTATTGGAGTCTTTCCCACTAATTTCTATCTTTCCCACTAATTTCTATCTTTCCCACTAATTCTAATCTAATCTAATCTATGGAACAGGTAGGTACTTTTTGAAATAGTGTGCACTCTTTTTCTCCCTCACTTGCTCTTCTAAGAGGAGTGGGCCCTTCTTTACACTGTTAAAAAGGCGCCTTAAAAAGGGCGCATCTTACCCTCACCAGAGCACCCTGAAAAGGGCGCATCTTGGCCAACCCGGAGCGCCCTGAAAAGGGCGCATTTTAACCTCCTCAGTGGGCCCTGAAAAGGGCGCATTTTAACCTCCTCAGTGGGCCCTGAAAAGGGCGCATTTTAACCTCCGCAGTAGGCCCTGAAAAGGGCGCATTTTAACCTCCTCAGTGGGCCCTGAAAAGGGCGCGTTTTAACCTCCTCAGTGGGCCCTGAAAAGGGCGCATCTTACCCTCACCAGAGCACCCTGAAAACGGCGCATTTTCCCTCCCAGTTTAGCCCTACGGGCATCAACAAGGTGTGTCGCTCTTCGTCTGGCCTCCCCCCAAGCCCGTCCAATATAGGTGAGGTTAATAGGGAAGTCAACATTATCCAGGGGGGGGCAACTGCTCCTTCCTGCCCCTCCCCCCTGGGTACACCCATGTAGGTGGCCCTGTCCGGCATGGCCATGGGGATCCTAGCACACACCCCCTACCCATGGGGGGACCCTAACCTATCTGGCACCCTAAAAATACATACATACATAATGTCACGCCTCTTTCCCACAGGGGTAGGCAGAGACTACTTTGTTCCACTTGCGACGATCCTGACATACCTCTTTTGCTTCATTCATATTCATTAATCTCCTCATAACATGCTCGTCAGTTTCGGGTGGATACAGCCAAGGAAATTGATACCTGTGCCACTTTGAACCTTTGTCACAGTGACATTTCTTGTGAAAAGGTACCATCGAACCAATTGATTCCTGACCCACCACAGAACCTATTCACAGTGAACGTCATAGTGACATTGCGTTGCCTGACAAGGGAAATGTTTATGACGTTTATTGTGACAACGTTCTGCGGTGGGTCAGGAATCAGTTGGTTCGATAGTACAAAGTGGCACAGTACCTAATCAATTTCGTTGACTGTACTCTGTTTCTAAAACCCAGTTCCTTAAAATAATTCTATAATTTGGGTAAAACCAACAAAGTAAATGAATATGGTTCCAGGTATGTTTACTTCCTAGTAATAGTTTAATCGTGTGAATAGGTAGTCATGACATTTGCATATTAAATTTCATCTATTTACGTCAATCGGTTCATAGAAATTGATTTGTAAGTGGCACGTTTGTTCCGTGTGGTGTCGGGTTTAGAATAACACCTCTCCATTTCTTCCGTGGATGTAGTAAGAGGCGATTAAGGAAATATGTGACATCGACAAAACCATTATTATGACTATATCAGGCTTCCCAGGAAGAGGTAGAATAGTGAGATGTTGCTAGCCTGTCGCCTCCAAACCAATTTCCTTATTCGCCTCTTATGACATCCACGGAAGAAATAGAGGGGTGACAGAGGTGTTATTCTATCCCGGCACCACATAATAAACCACACTCGTACCATCAGGGATTGTTGAGCCACTTACCAATGTTTGTAACTTGGTCGTGTAATACTAATCCAATAGCTGACATCTAGTCTGTCACATCGGTCATTGATTACACGTCTAAATTGCGAACAGTGGCAAGTGGCTCAACAATCCCGGTTCGTGACTGTACATATAAAACATTTATAACACTTAATCGTTTATAGCGAGTGAAAATTTCACAAGTTTTCAGCTCCAAATACGTCAATATATTTAAAGGTACATACCTACATTTATAATTATGTCAAGGGTGAAAAAACGAAAAAATATGTAAGTAGGTGACGCCACTGAGGTATTTAATTGTGGATGTGACATATACGTTAACGAGTAGTTACTAGTTACTACCCACTAGAGTTCTAATGTCATTTTGGTTGTTCGGAGACGATTCCTCCAAACCATCGCGGCGACCGCTGTGCTCTTATTGGCCGGCCCAAGATCGCGCGTAACGCTAGTGGCTTTTTCCTCTATGGTTATTGGCTGTGTAGTTTCTGTGACAGTGACAGTTGACTTATTAAGTGACAAGCCACTAATGGTTTGCGGGACTGGGTGGCCACTTGGCCAGCATTGTCTCTCTATAGTGGCTATTTCCTCTATGACGTTAAGCCTCGATTAGGGGCAGCGCAGAATGCATATGTCACCGGAAAATAACACATTCCGTAAGCTTATAAATTTCCTAAAAATTTTCAGGAAATTTATAAACTTCCGTAAGATTCCAAACGACAGACCAATTGTATAATTTTACGGCCGCATTTCCGTAAAATAATCAATTTGCGTTAGGTTAGGTTAGGTTAGATTATGTTAATTTAGATCAGATTAGCTTTATTTATGTTAGATTAGGTTAGGTTAGGTTAGATTATATTAAATTTTGCAAAAACGTGGGCGTAATAACATTTTTTGTCTTCCGTTTGGAATCTTACGAAAGTTTATAAACTTCCTAGGAAATTTATAAACTTACGGAATGTGTTATTTTCCGGTGACACATACACTGTGCGCCAGACTTTTAGCGCGTCGTGTGCGTTACTGCATATAATTCCATAGGTTCTATTTTCACAGATTAAAAAGTCCGTCGCGGATAGTCTGTCGTCTGCGCAGGGCCTTAGGGGCCTTACACATGGACATGCCACATCTATTTAACATATGATCTTTGTGTAATGAAATGAAATGACGCAGTTCTTTATGCCAGTAATGAAGTGTTAATTAAAATAGATACGTGCTATTTATTTGGCTTCCATGAATAACATTAACCTACGGGTCCTAAACGCCACAGTTTCTCGAAAAATATTCACGGATAACTCAAGTTTTAAATCGAGTTTAGCTCGACATCTAAAAGCTTGTGCTGCCGGCCAAACGCGCACACACGCGGCTCCTATGAAGGGCTATGAATTAGCCCGAAACATGTCGAGCTAACGACGAAGTAAGGGTGAAGTTACATCTATCAGCATCGAATCGCATTTTGCCATACAAAAACGCGCTATTGTATGGATATCCGTCAGCATCAATTCACCCTTCAGCATCGATTCAGCTTCAGCATTAAATGCTTATAAGTGTAACTATGCACTTCTTATGCTGAAGAATGCTTAATCAAGTTGAAGTATAAGAACGGCTGCTTAAAGCGTGAGATTAGGTGCTTTCGGATGAGAATAGCTGCTTACGCATGCGACAGGACGCTTGCGATTGATAACGGCTGCTTAAGAGTGAGAGGCGTGATGCTTTCGAATGAGAAAGGCTGCTTACGCAGAGAAAAGGAGGAAGAGTGCGGATGGGCGGCCGAACGCGTCATTAATGTCATTATCACTACGTGTTCATCTATCAAGGTGCACAAATTTGTTTACTTCCAATAATTTCAATAATTACCTATATTTCATCAATATAGACGACGAAAAATTTAAATTAACATTTCATTTGCGGCGTCCTGATTGCAGATAGCATGCGGCAGCATACGATAGCATGCGGCAGCATATAAAAGTACGCGATAAAAATATGCTATAGCAGCTGAACGCATGCGATGCGTATAGTGAGTTTAAAATCATCCAGCTAAATGCGATTCGATGCTGATAAATGTAACTTCACCCTAATTCAACGCTGTGTGTGAAGTTCCCAATCCGCACTGGGCCCGCGTGGGAACTATAGCCCAAGCCCTCTCATACTGAGAAGTGGGACGTATATAGGCTGATGATGATGTCGAGCTAAACTCGCACATATTTATGTTTACGCGGGACTTCATCACGGTACGTTTTAATTACCTCTCGACGTTTCGGCTGCGTTACAGCGACCGTGGTCACGAGTTGGCAGTCAACTCGTGACCACGGAGTTAAGTCCCGTGTAAACATAAATATGAGCTAAACTCGTTTAAAAACGTGAGTTTTTCGTAAGTAGGTATATTTTTAACCGACTTTAAAAAAGGAGGAGGTTCTCAATTCGACCTAATTTTTTTTTGTGTGTATGTATGTTACTCGATATCTCGGATACCCGTGGACCGATTTTCAAACGTTTTTTTTAATCGAAAGGGTATTTATAACTCGAAATTGGTCCCATTAGCACGAAACCAAGATCTGATGATGGAATCTTGGAGAAATCGAGGGAACTCTTCAAATTTTATATGGAGATGTACGGCGTTTTCGGTAATTTGTTGATGAAGTCAAAGATTTTACATTCCGTAAACAGAATACTTTAAAAATATTGCTAATTTGAAGTCGGTTTTTTTTGTATAAAATTATGTATCCGTAACCACGTTTTGTATTTTTTACCCGTGTGGTGCCGGGTTAGAATAGCACCTCCCCCTTCCTTCCCGTGGGTGTCGTAAGAGGCGACTCTGGGAAAGGGTTAGTGAGGCGATGGGATAGCAACCTGTCACTGTTGGGTTTAAAATCAATTTCTTTAACTAGTCATACGGGTAATAAAAAGGTTATAGACTACTGGCCCGTCTTAGAAAAACCATGGGTCATCTGAACCACCAGGAGACCTATCTAGAACGATATTAGAGCATAAAAGAATAAGATTCAGCACTACGCCGTCACTTGTAAGCTGTCCAACCGAGTGCAGGTGAGCATTGGAAAGTACAAGTTGACTGGGTATATTTTGGTCATTTACTTTTGTACGGCGTTCAATACCATCGATAGATCCATGAAAAATAATAAGAAAACGCGAAGCGCCGTACAAAAAAGGTGATCCACAAAGTCGGATTTTCTTTTCATTGTCCGACAGTTGGCATGGTAAATTTGGTCATTTGATTTTGTACGGCACTATTATCTATTCTGTGGTACGGCATCAGTTTCATACAATTTCGATACTGCTTCTAATCCATTATTCCGCAACGCCGTAAAAAAATCTGGAGACAATTGGAAATAATCGAGGGTTGCAACCCCCTCTCTTGCCACCGTCCAGGGGTCAGTAGTCTATTAGGAACCAATGTTATAAACAGTAAACTGCTACGCAATACTTAGTTAGACTGGAATAGAACGTCGAAATTACAATTAGGTATTAGCATACATTCTAATTCCGCTACCTAGGTACTTGCCGGCTTAGCGCAGCATACTCGTAGCGCGAGTTGGCGTGCGAGATTAACTATAACCAGTACGTCTAGTGTGTTCATTTCGATGGTGCAGTCGTTAACGAATTTGTTTGCGAGTTATCGCAAAATTGTATGGAAAGCACATCATCATCATCATCATCATCATCAGCCTATATACGTCCCACTGCAGGGCACAGGCCTCCTCTCAGTATGAGAGGGCTTGGGCGATAGTTCCCACGCGGGCCCAGTGCGGATTGGGAACTTCACACACAACGTTGAATTACTTCGTCGCTGTGTGTAGGTTTCCTCACGATGTTTTCCTTCACCGAATAGCTCGTGATAAATATCAAATTTGATATCGCACATAAATTGCGAAAAATTCAGAGGTGCGAGCCCGGGGTTTGAACCCACGACCCTCGGCTTGAGAGACCACCAGACCACAGTTCGAACCGCTGGGCTATCACGGCAATTTCAGGGTAACCAGATGGTTCCAAATCCATAATATGTGAAAATTTCTACTATCTAGCTATCACCGTTCTTGAGCTAGTCTGGTGACAGACGGACGGACGGACGGACGAACGGACAGCGAACTCTCAGTAGGGTAAAGTCACTGGTCATGGACAAAGAACCAGTAATGGACAATGACTCTTTACAACAATCAATTCACAACTCTATGGTCTTTAAATTAGGAATGAAGTGTCCATCACTGGTGCTTGTCAACTTAAACCCTCTTTTTTTTTTTTTAACAAATTTTTCATCTACGGACTCGTGGTCCGTACCTTGATGATTTTAGGATATGTATATTTTTTTTTTAGCTTAACTGTGCGCTCCGCGTAAAGACACAACAGTTTTACAGTATTGTGCTCTTAAAATTAATTACAACTAGTTTTTTTTTTTATCCTTTCCTTTCCCTCTCCCTTTCCTTTTTTTTCTTTTCTCATTCCTTCCTTCTACTCTTTTTTTCTTTTTTTTCCATATGATTCTTTCCTATTTCTCTTTTCCTTCTTTTTTTTTTCGTAATACAATTAATTAACTTAAACCCTCTATAACTGGTGCCGTTACCTTAATAAGATACTAACACCATTTCCAAAAAATATCTGCGGACGTTGTATAAAAAACCATTGGATTCCGCCTAAAATGCTATATTTAATGATGTGTCAATGAATGTTATTCCAATCGTATGAAGTTTGTTAGTCGTGATCGTGATCAAATATCACATAACTGAACCAAAACTCTGCACAGTTGACGCGTGTGCAGACTTTTGCTTCCGACATTTTTTGGGAGTCTAGTTGTTTATTGAACGTCAATATTTTTACCAGACTTTTTTAAGATCGTGATGTAACAAGTGTGTGTAAGATGAAATGACATTTACAGGCACACGCTATAATGACGCATTTGATATATCAGTTTCCAAGAAATCAGGTAAAGTTAAGGATAATAAAGGCATATTGTAACAAGGCTAACATTGCTTACCTCCGTGGTGCGTAATTGGTCGCTCACAAAAAAAAATCGAAATTCAAAATGGCCGATTGGGTTTTTTTTTTCTGGGAATAATTGGCAAGGCAAAAGCCGCTTTCTGATTTTATTTGACATATTTTCCTCTTCATATTGGCTTAAAGCGTGTAACACTAAGCAGATACGCTAAGATATCTGTATCTGAACGGATATCTATTCTGTCAATATAACTTATATTTTACCGTCAAGTATCTGTTGGCACCGACCTATGGAAAGATGGCATTTATATGCAGATACAATATTATAGTATCTGCTTAGTCTGTGACACGCTTTAAATTGTGTTCGATCTTAAATCGGGTTACATACATACATACATATTCTCACGCCTGTATTCCCAAGAGGGGTAGGCAGAGCACATGAATTCAAAAATCCAGTGCCACGCTTAGCAAGTTCAGGATAACCAGATGGTTAAACGTGATATTGCAGTGACAGGTTGCTAGCCCATCGCCCACAATACACTAACCCTTTCCCAGAGTCGACTCTTACGACACCCACGGGAAGAAAGGGGGAGGTGCTATTCTAACCCGGCACTAGTAGTTGGGAATAGACTTGGCAAGATTTTTAGTGGAGGGGATAAGTTTACATACATACATACAATAATGCGTGCGTTCCCAAATGGGGTAGGCAGAGCACACGAATCGTGACATGGACAAAACCACGATTATGACTGTATCACGCTTCGCAGCCACTTCTAGCATAGTTTTAGGTTTGCGGTTTGAAGAGGTAGAATAGTGACAGGTTGCTAGCCTGTCGCCTAAAGTATGCCTAAACCTATTTCCTTAGTCGCCTCTTACGACATCCACGGAAGAAATGGAGAGGTGTTATTCTATCCCGACACCACACAGGGCAGGGTACCAGAAAAAAGCGACGCGAACTTACCCCCACCATTTACAGTCTTGCCAAGTTTATTGCCGACCACTAGGGGCAGCGCAGACGACAGACTTTTTGCGCGATCGAGTCTGCGGCGCACAAAAAGTCTGCGTGGATTGTATGCAGTGCGCCGGACTTTTTGCGCGTCGTGTGCGTTACAGCATATAATTTCATAGGTTCTATTTTCACAGACTAAAAAGTCCGTAGCGGATAGTCTGTCGTCTGCGCAGTGCCCTATACTTTAATTTGAGGGCAGCCCTTGAAGCGTAACGTAAAACGGGGTGAGCAGGGACAATGTTAAATTCAAACTTCAATAAAATTTTGATTTTACATTTTATACTAATGATAAGAATGATAGCTGTCCATTTCTTTCATTGATGTCGTAGGAAGCGACCAAGGAAATAGGGTTAGAAATGTTTTACGTGACAGGTGAGTAACCTTTCACTGTTTTGTAATAATAAAAAATGAAAGAAAATCCATTAAGTAAACTTAAAATCAGTTGTTACGGATCGTGAAATACTCATGCATGATATTGACTGTGTCACGTCTCGTATGCTCTGCCTACACCGTTTAGGAACATAGGCGTGATGTATGTATGCATGTATGTAGGTTTGTAGTATATTTATTACATCCTTTATTTCTACCTCTTCCATCTTTGCAAACCTAAAACTTTGCTAGAAGTGGCTGCAAACCATGATATAGTCATAATCATGGTTTTATCTATGCTCCATACAGATGTAGTGAGAAACTATTTTCCTTCGTAAATTTTCGGAAAAGTTCGTATTTATCGTTTTCTCTCAAATAGGTTCGGTGCCCATTTTAAAGGGAATTCATTCCGTATAATATATGGTAAATATCCAGTTTTAAATAATAATTGTAATTGTTTTAAGTAATAAAACGATAAATACGAACTTTTCCGAAAATTTACGAAGGAAAATAGTTTCTCACTACATCTGTACCCCATTTAGGAACATAGGCGTAATTGTATGTATGTAAGTACAAGTATAAAAGTGACAGGATGCTGGCCCTTCGCCTAAAATAAGTACCTAATAACTGAAAGGTTGGCTGGCAGAGATCCGTTTTTGGGATAAGTTCGCCTTTTTCCTCCAAAATTTTTATTTGCCACTTATCTGTAATTTATCTGTTTGTACAATAAAGAGTTTTTTACTTACTTTACTTAAATAAAACTTAACCTAGTCACTTAACATCCACGGTAGAAACGGAGGCGTTCTAAGCCAGACACCACGCCCGAAAAATAAACCAGTTTATCCATAAGCCCTTCGATCCCTGCTCGGCCCGTTTTACGCCCGCCTAGCACGTTCCATCTTATATCTTGAGTAACACACCAGTACGTCGAGAGACGCGGCGCTATACAGCCGTGTGACAGTTATATCGAGTGACAGTGACAGTGACAGTTCCGAGGTAAGTTAAAATACTGAAAAAAAAACGTGACAAAATTTTCGCGGTGGGGATTTAACGGTAAGTAGACGTACTGTTTAAAAATAGGATTTTGAAATTATGGTGAAATTGTGAAGTGTTGATGTTTTTTTTTGGGATATTTCAGAATCGTTTGAGAAACTGAAAATACTAAAAATGGCAATAAAGGTTTTGTTTAAATAAGTTTCTGAATTAAAATTATGAAACTTTGTGAACTATAAACATTACACAATACCAAAAACATTAAATTAAAAACGTTAAGAAAAATAACTAACTTTAGAACTAGACTATATAATTTCTGAATAGATAGTAGGTATCTCGAATGCATTTTGATATAGTTTGAACAAGAAAGTGTGTGGTCCAATTCAACAAACGACAATCGCTTTAAATTAGATTGTTAGGTCTATCTCTTAAAATTAAAACAAATGACGATCGCTGAAAATTAAACTCGGTTTATTTTAGCATGTTAATTTCAACCTTTGAGATTTCAACGGACACAATTTCAAATTAACTCTGTAATTCAATGGTAAAACTGGGAATGATTAAATGAAAGTATATTTACTATTGTTTGTTACAATGTCCTTAATTCAAACGTTGTCATAATTAGCGGCGATATCTTGGGTTTACTTAAAAATATGTAAGGATTTGACAGTTAAAAGTGTCACCTTAAAATAAAAAGAATATAGACAGATCTATCTCTTTAAACTGAAACAAATAGTCGCGTAACGTCAACAATCGAAACCCATGCCCAGGCGTTTGAAGCCAATTGAACGAATTTTCCAAATCTTCGTAGCAGCAAAGTGATTGGGGATTGGTTTACAGTTTTTCACTCGATTCGTGTAAGCAAAATGACAGGGATTGGTTTGAACGAAAGCGTTTCACCGATGCTCAGTATCGCGATCGCTTTTTCCCGTCTAGATCATGCCGAGGGCAAACGCGTCTAGGTTGCAAATCTAATTTGTTAGGTTTTAAACGTCGCGTGTAGGTAAATTAGATTTTGACTCGAAAAAGCGGGTAGGACTAAATTATAATTATCGTTTGGCTGAACCTTGAATCAATATTTAGTTTGAGTAAATTATATTGTCGTTTGGTTGAATCTTGAATCGATGTTTAGTTTTATACACCGGCTGCTTGCCCTGCACCTACCTACATTTATTTCACTGATATTTCAATACAAAAACAAACAATAATAGATAACTACCTCCAAACATAGTTCTTTATTTATTCATCATCACTTATGGGAATTTCCAGTATGGTGTCGGAATAGAATAAATATAATTTCTTCCGTGGATGTCATAATCATAAAAGCCGACAGGCTACCAACCTGTCACTATTATAGGTACCTCTTCCATCTGTTTTCAGACCAAAAAATGATGCTATAAATGGTTACGAAGCGTGAAATAGTTATTGCTTCGTCTGTTACGTTTCATGTGCTCTGCCTACCCTATTTTGGAACATATGCGTGATTGTATGAATGTGTGTATGTATGTATGTGAGTAATATAAAAAAAAACAAGGAAAATACTTTGTTTTTAAATACTAGCTCCACAATTCGATTGTCCGTGTGGTGTCGCTTTTAGAATAACACCTCTCCATTTCTTCCGTGGATGTCGTATGAGGCGACTAAGGATATAAGGCGACAAGCTAGCAACTTGTCACTATTATACCTGCCAAATCAAAACCTACAAAAAAATATGCTAGAAGTTGAAGTTGCCACGAAACGTGACTTAGTTTTGTCTATGAAGCGTTTAATGTGCTCTGCCTACCCCATTTGGGAATACAGGCGTGATGGTATGTATGTATGTATAGTCGGCCAAGAAATTGGTCTACCACTTTAAGGTCGATGTTCGTTTGAACCTCATGAAACAACAAGGTCGATTTCCCCTCGCCTTAATATTATGACAGTGACAATGTCAATCTTGTGATAATTTTGATCTCACAGAAACTTTTGTCAAAAGTGGTAGACCACTTTCTTGGTCGACCGTACAATTCGATTGTTTTTATTTTAGATCTAAAGGAATGGAGTGATTGAAGAGAGTGAAGATAATCCGTGTCGTGATGAATCCAATTCGTTAGATTTCCTGCTTTTTAACCGACTTCAAAAAGGAGGAGGTTCTCAATTCGACC
>BHDV01003812.1:245981-328596 GCA_005406045.1 Adoxophyes honmai | reverse complement strand
ATCTTATATTACGTTCGTAAAAAATGTGTGCGCCCTCTTAACCAGATGGTTAAACGTGATATTGCAGTGACATTGCTAGCCCATCGCCCACAATAAACTAACCCTTTCCCAGAGTCGACATTACGACACCCACGGGAAGAAAGGGGGAGGTGCTATTCTAACCCGTCACCACACGGTGCCAAGATGCAACATTTATCTACCTATTTATTTATAGTTTTAAATTATCTGGGAAAAAGTTCTACGCAATATTTCTCAATATACTTAAGAGGATAGGAGTCGCACCATCTTCTCCATACAAACGTAGTCCCCTGTTTTCTCCGTGAATAATGACATTAGAGCAAAAATTTTTTTTACGTTATATTTGTATCTATTGTGGCTATGCCCCTATGATTCGCTTTTATCGATTTTAAATTTTTTAAATTTTCATTTTTTTTATTTTTTAGAATATCGATAAAAGCAAATCATAGGGGCATAGCCACAACAGATACAAATACATTGTAAAAAAAATGTTTGCTCTAATGTCATTATTCACGGAGAAAACAGGGGACTACCTTTGTATGGAGAGGTGATGCGACTCCTATCCTCTTAACACGGGGCGTGTAAATGTCAATCACATTTTTTTTTAAACAAAACGTCCAGAAATCATCAAACTCGACCTAATTCAGCCCCAATTCTTATCACTCATCTAAGGGTTATACCTTAAAATACCCAATAAGAATTCTCCTTTCCATTGTGGACTCTAAACCAAAGAGACATGGATGAGATTACTATGCACAGAATTGTGAGAAAGTTTTTTTACGTCACACATGATCGGTCGACATTTTGACAATTTTGTTCTCAAAAATGTCGGGCCATTTTGAAGACCACCAAGGCTGAAGATGGCGTGATAAATTTACTAGATACTTAATTGGCTAAAAATAGCGGTTTCTTTAGGGAACATTAAGAAACTTACGCTTTATGCCGCAAATTTAGTAATTAGCCGAATAGAAAACTAGAATGTTGCGTCACCATCTCAGCCATAAGACTGGTGATCATTTAGGCTTTAGGCCATAGTGTAAGTCCTACGTCCTAAGTACGTTGCGCTTGCTGGTCTGTGATCTCTATTTCGACCCCATCGGCCATCTGCTCTGAGTGCAATGTGGCCCATTGCCACTTCAACCTGAGATGAGGCTGACAGTGTAAGACCACGTTTCATCGTTTCGTTTTACCAATACCTCAACCTTCGGTATCCTTAACGCTCATTCGCTTGAAATATCTAGGCGACTTAAAGATTGTTGTGTCTAAAACACTTACTTAGGCACAAAGTAAATATGGCATTATGCCTCCGTTGGAATTTACAGGAGACATTGTTGTCAAAACTGGTAAATCAATTATTCCGCTCTAGTTTCCTTCTTAGTTTCGCTCCATTAATGTTCTAAAATGCTGTTTGTTGTTCTACGCAATTCCACAACGCATAAAAATACTGGCCATTTGTATTGTAAATTTGTATCTGATTTTAAAAGTAAAAAAGAGAACTAAAAAATACTGGCCAACTACAGATAGGGCGCACAAATTAGTATTTGAAAGGCCGTAAACATTTTCAACAAACACCTACACATTAAAATACCCGGTCTAAGAACCAGTCAAAGAGTTGCCGACAATAAAGAAGCTTTAAAAAATAATCCGCCCCAAGTATCAAATAATAAACTTAGTAGCAAGTGAATTTTGGGGATCGGGTTGCGTTCTCGGCATGAAAAAAGACCTCTTTTTATTTTTTAGGCGCACGTTCGAAATTCAAACATGACGGCCAATGTCAGTGGGTAAAAAAAGGTCCAACCGTTTTACTTTCGTTATAAGATAGCGGTGATGTGTACCTGAATACTGTTTTTTCATGAATATTGCTGTTCATGTTATTAATTTTGAAAATGCACAACATAAATAAACTCTACGTATAAAGCCCGTCACAGACTACGCATATACGATAATATTTGATCTGCGTATAAATGCCATTTTTCCATATGTCGACGTCAAAAGATACCTGACGGTAAATCTGCGCAGTGTGTGGTAGCTCATTGAAATAGTATAGGGAGCGATATTGACAGATATATGTTCTGTAACAGATTATCTTACCGTATCTGCTTAATGTGTGACGAGCTTTAAATGAAACTTAAATGTAAATATATTTTTAAATTACGTTGAGTACGTGTCAGAATGCGGACAAAGTCTTTGCAGTTTTATTTCATTTATTACGAACTCAAGCAACTTCTTATTCTTTTGTTCTAAAATATATTATTATTTCGAGATTTTGTACCCTAGTACCTACAGTTCCTGGCAAAGTTTTTTATAAGTGGAGGGTAAGCTCGCGCACCGCTTTTTCCGCGGTAAACTCACACCCACCCACACCCCCACGTGGTGACACCCATTACTTAAAACCTTGCCAATTTAAATGTCGGGAATTAAGAAAGGCCGTAGATCAGTTTCATTTACAAAACTTTAATAAAAAAACTCATAGTGACAACGAAACCTAGTAAGTTAAGCAAGTCCATATTTTCATTGAACTTGAACCAAGCTATCACGTGAAGTATGACGGGGTCGGATTAACAAAATCATAAAAACGCTTCCACTTAATTATGCATTCATCGCGTCCGATGCACGAACGAAACGAAATACCCCACAACAGGCCATCGAGATAACGGACGATTAAAAATTAAATTCCAATTCCATAGCTCCATATTCAAACAGCAACTTTATTTTAAAATTTTAAAGCACATCTTCATCTGACACTGGCCGGTGATTGAGAAGATAAAGAAACAAGAATAAAAAGGGCGGGAGTGTTTGAATAAGGAACGTCACGTCAAGTGAAACGTCAAATTGTGACAGTTTCCACGCGGGCGCGCGGGCGAGCGTTGCTCCCGGCTTCGGAGAATTGCACAAATGTTGAAACAATTGAAGATGCGTTTGTTTTTATGTATGGAAGTTATAAATAAAGCTTTGTAATTTTGGAGTAACCTCAAATCTACTGGGTCCATTGTGGTCACAACTTAATTGATTACTCGATGAAATTAGAACAGGTTCGATGTTTTTCATTGAAACGCTCAGTCAATTAGCAACCCGTGTACAGATGATACTTATTCTTATTTTATCAAGAGGTGAATACTTTTTAAGGCCGTGGTAGCCCAGCGGTTCGACCTGTGGCCTCTCAAGCAGAGGGTCGTGGGTTCAAACCCCGGGCTCGCACCTCAGAATTTTCGGAATTTATGTGCGATATCGAATTTGATATTTACCACGAGCTATTCGGTGAAGGAAAACATCGTGAGGAAACACAGCGACGAAGCAATTCAATGATGTGTGTGAAATTCCCAATCCGAACTGGGCCCGCGTGGGAACTATAGCCCAAGCCCTCTCATACTGAGAGGAGGCCTGTGCCCTGCAGTGGGACGTACATAGGCTGATGATGTACAGATGATACCTATTCTTATTATCTCGATACTTTTAATTTCACGATAGTTTTACAGTCATAACAATTTTCAAATCGAGTAACTTGAGTACTTGACCACTTTGAACCCTAGAAGATAAATAATTGTGTCTCTACTTAAGTAAGAAAAAAATAAAGAAGGTCGTCAAGATTTTTTACCTGGAAAAAGCGATTCGCGAACTTACCCCCACCACTTAAATATCTTGCCAAGTTTATTGCCGACCTCTGTCGCAGATAAATTGAAACAATTACCTCTTTAAAGTAAAAATCTCGAAATGGTAAAAAATGTACACCCTGTATTTTTTTAGAGACGGAAAAATAGTACATTGTGCGTGATACGACGTAATTACGGTCATAACCTGGCAGATGATATTTCCTAAGTAATCGTGCAATGTGACATCATAAAACGTCTTACGCTCTTAAAATACTTCTCGATTTAGAATTCTAATACTAAGAAGTAAAGAATAAAATCACAAGAATATTAAAGGTAGATGAGTAATCTTTTGAAATGTCGTCAATTATGAGTTATTACCGATTTATCTACATGATCAGACAGACATGGCGACAGAAGGTGCATTGTTATATTTCTGCATAAGAAGTATAAGAACGAATTAAGTTTTCAAAATAATTGTTCGCGGATCATTGATTTTTTGATTGGTTCTGTCAACATTTTGTCTCTTTCTATTGGAGAAAAGGATTTCCACGAGATTTTGTAGTTTTCTTTTTGCCGTCGTCGCTAAATCTCATTTTACTTTTGTTTGTGTGTCTGAGGCACTGTAGCTTTTAAACAATAAAGCCAATTGGGAGGAAGGCTGTGAAGAAATGGCTCATCTTTACATACATACATAAACATCACCCCTGTGGGGATATAACGGGGTAGGCAGAGCACATTCAATGTTGCATAGACAAAATCATACATACATACATACGTATTCTCACGCCTGTGATCCCAAGAGGGGTAGGCAGAGCACATGAATTCAAAAATCCAGTGCCACGTTTAGCAAATCCAGGGTAACCAGATGGTTAAACGTGATATTGCAGTGACAGGTTGCTAGCCCATCGCCCACAATACACTAACCCTTTCTCAGAGTCGACTCTTACGACACCCACGGGAAGAAAGGGGGTGGTGCTATTCTACCCCGGCACCACACGGGTACACAAAATCATGACTAGGTATTTAAAATTTCATAGCCACTTGTAAATATGAGTTAAATAGAAAGACTATCTCATTGACAGGTTACTTTGAACTTTATATAGGTACATGTTATCCTAACTAATAATGATCTGACTTTTGAAAGTACTTACGTGTAAACTAATGTCATAAGGTAGGTAGTCAAGAAGTCTCAAAATTAAGTCACACTAACCTACCTCTCTAAGTAAACTTAAACCGCTGTAAGTTACCGTGGTCTGTGGTTTCCATACAAACTTTAAGCTTTGAAGGCGTACAGTTATACAGGGAGTCCTTATTACCGAGGACACAGAATGAACATACATACATACATTATACCTGTCAAAACATTACATAGACAAAACCATGGGTATTTCACGTTTGGTCGCCACTATAGCATGATTTTAGGTTTTACGTTACTTAAAAGAGGGACAATAGTGACGGGTTGCTAGCCTGTCGCCTAAAACACTCCTTAGTCTATTTTTAACCGACTTCAAAAAAAGGAGGAGGTTCTCAATTCGTCGGGATATTTTTTTTTTATTATTTTTTTTATCATCATTATTTTTTTTTATGTGTGTTCGCTGATTACTCGAAGACGCCTGGACCGATTTGAAATTTTTTTTTTTGTTTGAAAGGGTATAGTTTCCAGGTGGTCCCATTGCCAGCATATCTTGATCTGGTGATGGAATATGAGGGAAATCGAGGGCAACCCTCAAATTTTATTGGCACAGGTAATGTTTTTAGTACATTTTTCAAAGCTACACCAGTATTTACGTCTGGCAGTAAAAAAAATATGACTGAGCTGATGATGGAAGGTCAACTCCTTAATGCTTAGGAGTTAAAGGATAATTCTTTCAATACTGAATGCACCTGCAGACTGGAAATTATAATTTCAGTAATTAGTGAGGCCTGCTGGTGATGGAAGGTCACCCTCATTATTAGACAAATGCTTTCAGTATAGCCCAAATTTGAAGTCGGTTTTTTTTTGTTTAAAATTATCCTTCTGACGACTGCACACCAAACTCTTTAAAAGAGGTTGTATTGGTTTCATACCTGCGATCATTCAACGCATAAATAAAGACAGTTTTAATCGCAAAATTTTCAAATCTTTATTTCCTCGGAAAAAAGCTTAACTTACCGAATGTTTTAATATTTGTTTATCGGTTTATAACGCTACTAAACATCTAGTATAAGTCTATGTCTACAACCTAAGATCACCCTGTATGTATTATATACCACACGCCCATTCTTTTGTATAAATCCTCGCCTAAAGCAGAAACTGCCTTCCCACACCCGCCACTGTTTAAATTGAAAATATGAAATAACTTTGTAAACATCTGAGACGTAGCGGATTGAGTGGTTTTGATACTTGAAGATCGTAAGAAATTAGGTATTTGTTGTGTTTTTTATGGAAGTTTATGTAAAAAGAGAGATAGGCATTTGGATTGGTTTTGTATGGCAACTTATAATAAAACGTTTTTTTTAAGATACTTATGTATGTGTTAATTCCTTCTAAGTTAGAAGTTAGGTTAGAAGTTCTAACCCCCATGGCAACGCAAATAAAATGAGTGTTACAAGTTTAATGTTAAAGTCTCTCTCTCTCTCTCTCCCTCTAAAATTAACGTAAAATCTCATCCTTACTTTTTAAGATATTCAAGTTTAAAACTAAAATATTTAAGGTTATACATTAAACTCCCGTGAGACTCACTCATATTGAAAATTATCGGATAACTCACGTTAAATAAATCGAGTTTAGCTCGTCATGTTTAGGACTAATTCGTAGTCCTTCCTTCATGTAGGAGCCGCGGCAGCTGCTGCTGCCAAGCGCGAACTGCGCGCCTCGGCTCTCTTCGCGCGACTGCTCGTGCCCGACGAAACTAACACTGGCTCACGACTACCCTCGTTATTATCGTCATTTATATTATTGTCACAAATAGGGTAGCACACAACACTAACTACATCACTTTGTAAAGGCACCTTCACACTCGCTGTTGAATATTTAAGGTTTTCTATACTGCAAGTAACTTTACTTTGTGGTGCGGTATCCGGTTTAAAATGACACTTCACCGTTTCTTCTAACTTCTAACTAAATAGGTTAAGGTTCATTTTAGGCTACAGGCTAGCAACCTGTCATTATTATACATACATATTCATACATATTCTCACGCCTGTATTCCCAAGAGGGGTAGGCAGAGCACATGAATTCAAAAATAAAGTGCCACGTTTAGCCATTCCAGGGTAACCAGATGGTTAAACGTCGTGATATTGCAGTGACAGGTTGCTAGCCCATCGCCCACAATACACTAACACTTTCCCAGGGTCGACTCTTACGACACCCACGGGAAGAAAGGGGAAGGTCATTATTAGACGAAATTTACACCTGTAAGTTTTACTTACGTAAGTAGGGACGCAGCTATCTGCCAAAGAGAGAAATGAGTATTGCTATCTCATTCTAGCTATCCTCCTGACACCCCGTGTCTTATATATGTAGTACATAAAAACCAAGTCATTTGTAACTTTGTCTTTTGACATTAAGACTCGGTTAAGAACTACACATAATTTGACACCGGGTGTCAGGAGGATATAGCTGTGTCCCTACTTACGTAAGTAAATCTTACAAGTGTAATGCTGGCCTTATACTTGCTAGCTAAAAACCTAAAAAATGTGCTAGTAGTGGCTTGGTTTTTGTCTATCTACCATTTCGTGTGCTCTGCTTGCCTCGGTTGGGAATACAGACGTGATGTACTTATGTACCTATGTATTGTACCTATGCATGTATGTAAGTTATATTCAACTGCCCAGCCAGGACCAACTTGCTCTATTGCCTTTGGAAGTAAAATGGTGGTAGCGGTCCTTACAGACTGCACATCCTCCTGCCACCACCTATTTTAGCAGCGGTGTGGTTCAAGTATCAAGACTGTTGAAGTATCAAAAAACACCAGAAGCCCAATGCAGTGGGGCGTGCTAACAAAGTTACGGCGGCCGGTGAAGTGAACTATGAAAATAGGATTTCTTCACCCCTCAGGGGGGGGATTAGGGAGATTATCGAGAATTGATATCCAAAGCACGTAATTACGGTTTTTTAATGTCACCGGTTTTTTGTCGTTATGTGTTGTTTTGTCAATATGACGCGGCTTCCTAGCTTTTGAACACGTCTAGCATGCAAAGCGATGGTGTTGCTGTGCTAGCCGAGTATTATGCAGCCTAATTCCGTCCCACTGCTGAGCATACTCCTCATCTCGGTATGAGAGGGCTTGGGCTACAGATCCCACGCGGGCCCAATGCGGATTGGGAACTTAGCACACAACATTGAATTACTTCGTCGCTGCGTGAAAGTTCCCAACGATGGTTTCTTTCACCGAATACCTAGCCAAGTATGGTGGTCTGCAATAAACTTGGCAAAATTGTCAGTGGTGGCGGTATGTTCGCGCATCGCTTTTATTGGAGAAACTGATGCGCGAACGTACCTACCCTCACTAGGTACTTATAATGTTGCCAAATTTATTGCCGACCATTCTAGCTTCTTTTACGTCTTGTCATAGCTTTGACTATGTACACAACTTTTTGAAGCTCTCTGCCTACCCATTTACAAAAAACATTTACTATAAACTATAACCCAAATCATACATGTTTTCTAACAAAGAAATAACAAAACTTCTGAACAAACACTCGAAAAAACACGAGATTATCCGACCTTTTGCGGCGTATGCGGCTTTGATCCAAACCCCAAGATTTACTCATACAAGCTATCTTTATGTCACTCAGAATAAGGTTGAAAATCCAATGATTTATAGCAAGTTCGGTAAAAGATCGAGACTTGCGCAAAGGCACCGCCAAACGCGTCAATTGTGCTCTTTGTGCGCAAGACCGCTAATTTTGGAGTAAAAGGAGAATAACGTTAACACCATGAGAAAAACAAACATTAGTCTGTGAAATTGCCGACATGTATAAAAAAAATGTACATACTTACATACATCACGCCTGTATTCTTAAATGGGGTAGGTAGAGCAAACGAAATGCAGCTCTCTACATAGATAAAACCGAGACTACCTTGTGGTTCGTAGCTGCTTCTAGCATTATTTTTAGGTTTTAAGTTCAGAGGTCACACTATTTCAAAATAATGGTCAGCTTAATAAAATCAAAATCCATTCGTTTATAACCTTTTTATTACAAGTAACCCTCTCTCGTAACAGTTACGGAGCTAAATAAAGCGTAACAAAAAAAAACTGCGGCAAGTATTGGCATTGGCTAGTCTGATTCGGAATGCGCCTAGAACGGAACGTACCTCGTTCAGTACGAGACTGCCACCAAACCATACAAATGGCGCCAAATTTGAACACAAACTGAATATTCGCAAAAACACACATTCGTTACATAACTGGTACCTCAACCTCAGATCTACCAACTTAAAACCTACAAAAGACTAGGTCTACGCAGCAGCCACGTAACGCAGTGTTTCGTGTACTCTGCCTATCTCATTTAGGAATGCAGGCGTGATATAGGTAATTAGGTCAAAACTAGGTACATACCTAAATGTATCTAATAATTCTAACATCCCTCATGTCGAAGTAGTTAAACTCGAATTATATTAACAGAGCCATCTATTTAGTTCTGACCGAACTATCTTGCCCTCTTTAAGGGAGGGTTCCTCGCCCTCCGTAATTCGCGGAGGGTTGGAGCAGTGCGAAAAATCGCAAGAAAATTAATGTAGATGGCGCTAGTAGTTCTAAACTAAGTTTTGTTGGAAGCAACAAAAACACGCGAGAAAGGAAGTAAGGACCTAGGTTGCATTAAATAATCAAAGGTTTTATTTAGTAAAATCTGAGTCCCAAATAATATATACAAACTTAAACGGACAGAGTACTTTATTTAACATTTTTTTCTTTTAGTTTTTTAGAAAATAATCGAGGACTTAGGTACTAATTTATATCCAGTTCAAGTAAACATCATGTGAACTTTAAAGAAAAAATAGACGAAAATAAGCACAAGATATAATTATTATTGTCACGCATTCTTTGGTTCTGATTAGTAAATACTCGTACATAATAATAAATACATACAGCGGCAGTCACATAAGTTACCACATAGTTTATGTGGTTGAGGAAAATGGTAATTACTTACAAGGATAAAAGGTAAAAATAAAACTACCCTTAGGGCCATCCCTTGTCTAAAATAAAGGGTCGGCTCAGTGAACTGCAAAGGATATTCGCCTTTATGGTATTTTTAGAAAATTGAACGCAAAACCCGTATTTGGGACATAGTGGAACTAATTTTGTAAATAGATCTAAGTAGTTAACACGTGCAATATGTGATACATAATAACTACACTTTTGTTTTTCGACAAAACGTGATTTTAATTAACAAGAGTTGCAAGAAAATGACAACAGGTGGCGCTAGTAGTTTCATAGTAAGCCCATAAGAAAGTTTCGTACAAGGAAAAGCACAAGAAGGACGTTTAAAGTGTTTTTCCTGATTGAAATCCGATAGAAGAGTTGTTTTATATGCTTTTTGCTAACTTATGCAAAGTTAATAGCAAGAATGCGGTGGGTAACATAGATGTTTTTGTTTTAATTCTAAAAGTTGTAGTATCAATTAAATCGAAATGCTAAACAGTGAAGCTTATATGATACATTGTTGATAACAATGTGCAATATTTTCATCTTTTTTCCATTTAATATTTACTTTTATCAACGTATAGTGCGAAGGTTTATCGACCTAGTGTTTGTAATTTGTATGAGAATGATTAACACAAAACCCAATTCCTTACTTACTAAATTATAGTTAGTAAGTTTCATCGCTTTTTACAAACAGCAGCTGCAGACGATGTGTCGCTGCGAGAGTAGGTACGATAGTGGTCTCGGTTTTAGAATTACCTAGGCACACCTCTGCATTTCTTTCGCGAATGTCGTAAGAGGCGAATATGGCTATGATTTAAAGCATTCAATGCCATCATCTCATACCTACATGCGTTTTAGTGACTCGCCCAGTGCCTCTATCAAAGATTCGCAGGCATTTGAACGCACATGCACAACAACTACATCTTCGCTAGGTATGCTTTAGCCAACCTATCATTATACCCCTTTATTATTTTTAATAACCTGAAGTCGTGCCAGAACTGTGTTGTTCACGTAAATATGTCCTGTAGTTCTGTTTACCCCATTTGGGAATACAATATGTTTCCTAGTGTTGATTCGAACACATAGCGTCTCCTTCCGATGCCAAAATCGCATGCCCATCATCCCTCGGTCGATTCCTATCGCGATACAATTATACAACGTAGACTTGTTACGGCACAATCTTCTCAACACCACGGCTGCCACTCAACAACCAACCCTAAACCTGCCCCTTAGAACTCACAATAAAGCCCCGACCCAACCCCAAACTTTCACCTCTTTCAATAGGAGTTTAAACCTAAATACCTTTGCGTAGGAAAGCTTTCACTTTTCAGGAATCATTTCCAATTTGGTAACTCCAAAACTGAACTCACCCCGTTCCAGTTAGGGTTGTTTCTGGATCGTCAGGTTCAGTTTTTCCGAAGGCGGTAGGCTTATACTCCCGAAACCAATTCTCTGGGGTGCCAAAGGTTTAAAGCTTCCAAACAATGGATGGAACAATTCAATACTTAGCCGATTATAAATGTTTGTAGGTAATGCGCTTAGTGAGTGCTGACTGAAAAACGGAATTGTAGTGAAGTAAGGAGTTTGTAAGATGTTATTTGTAAGAAGGAAACAGAAACCTGTATATTATAATGTGTTTGAATTATGAGCTACTAGCTTTTGCAAATAGCCCGCATGCCAATTTATAGCTTTCTACCTTGAAAATTGCCGAATGCTCCTTACAAACTTCCACCCCCCATTTTACGGAAGTGGTGGTTATGAAGAGACAAAAAGTAGCCTATGTCACTCTCCATGCCTTAGTTTATCTCCCCTTAAAAAATCAAGTCGTGAATGACGGACAAACAAACAAACAAACAAACACAATTTCACATTTATAATATTAGTATGGATATGGATGTGTGACGATGTTTGATAGCCACAGCCACAGGGTAAGTCTCTTGTGGATGTAAAATGCTAGCTACGAGTATGCACAACTCGTAAGTAACGCAAGTAATGCAAGTATAAGTATACTTAAGTATATTCGTAGACGCCTGAATCAAGCAAAAACCCATTTTCGTATAGTTTACCACTCGAGAAGCACACATTGCTTTTTAACTTCAATAACTCATATTATTACTTACTTATTAAGAATTCTTCAACAATTGACCGTAACTACAGTAACCGACATGAACCTATGGAAGAAATAATCATACTATGTTATTCTTAAGAATACCTAAGTCTAAGAATAGCGCAGTATTGGAAAAACAATATGACACGTGTATCTAAATGTCATGCTATAATTAGCGAAATATAAAGAGAAAACGGCGCAGGTAGAGCGTTTATTTTGTAAGACAAGAGATATTCATATACCTAATCCATTCAAGGTAACATAAAATGAAGTGATGGGTTGTGAAAGTAGTTTGTTTTCTTTGGGGAGAGTCGGGATGAGAAATGGTGGATGGTGGGTGGTGGTTTTTATAGGCTACTGTTACCTAAACAATACCATATTACCAGTAGAACTCCAGTAATTCATAATGTAAAAAGGTCTTTAAAAAACTTTACTTTTTCCAGATAAAAACACATATACATGCATACATACATCACGCCTGTGTTTCCGAATGGGGTAGGCAGAGCACACGATACGCTTCATAGAGAAAGCCATGACTATCATGTTTCGTGGCCACTTCTAGCATTTTTTTTTAAGTTTTAAGTTGGCAGGTACAATACTGACAGGTTGCTAGCCTGTCGCCTAAAACATACCTAAACCTTCCTTAATCGCCTCTTACGACATCCACGGAAGAAATGGAGAGGTGTTCTATCCCGCCACCACACAGGAAAATAGTGTACATTAGGTATGGTTTAGGCGACAGGCTAGCAGCCTGTCACTATTCTACCTCTTCCATCTTTGCAAACCTAAAACTATGCTAGAAGTGGCTGCAAAGCGTGATATAGTTACAATCATGGTTTTGTCTATGTCACGTTTCGTGTGCTCTGCCTACCCCATTTGGGAACACAGGCGTGATTGTATGTATGTAGGTACGTTGTCTACTCTAGTTGGTAAGTAAACACAAAATTCCCAAGCCACACACTTTTTTTTCACAGTCTACCCCACATTACCTGTATAAATAAGTATGGTCACGCACGGCGCGCGCGCAGCGAATCGTGTGACGCAGTAATTGGCCAGTGTCGTGCGCACTCACCCTTAGCGGAATAGATAGTGCGGGGTTTAAGTAGGTAGGTACTGTAGTTTATGTAGATGACATGGTATGACTTTTTTTATGTAAAAAATTTCATCCAGCCAGTATTTCTATTTGTACGCACATACATAAAATCAAGCCTGTGTTCCCAAATGGAGTAGGCAGAGCACACGAAACGTGACATAGACAAAACCATGATTATGACAATAATCATGCTTCGCTGCCACTTCTGGCATTGTTTCAGGTTTATAGTAGTCAAGTTTTAGGTTTGTAAAGATGGAAGAGGTATTATAGTGACAGGTTCCTAGCCTGTCGCCTAAAGCATACCTTAACCTTTTTTCCTTAGTCGCCTCTTACGACATCCACGGAAGAAATAGAGTGGTATTATTCTATCCCGACACCACACAGGGAATCTTTCTATTTGTATAACTGATTAATTAAATGTGTGTACCTAGAGAAGAGGGAGCTATTAAAAAATATCTATCGGTCGGAACTTGGTCACTTAGAATCATACCTCAAAAATGTTTGCAAGATGGCTGTAACTTTTTTTTACATAGGTACATACATACATACATACATACATATAATCACGCCTATAATCCCAAATGGGGTAGGCAGAGCGCACGAAAAGTGAAATAGACATAACCATGATTATGACTATTTCACGCTTCGCAGCCACTTCAAGCATCATTTTGGGTTTGAAAACAGATGTAATACATCATGTAAGAGGTAGTATAATAGTGACAGGTTGCTAGCATTTCGCCTAAAGAATACCTTAACCCATTTCCTTAGTCGCCTCTTACGACATCCACGGAAGAAATGGAGAGGTGCTATTCTAGACCCGACACCACACGGGCAACATACATAGGTACCTATAGATAGAAAACGCGAAACACTATAACTTATACTTCTAGCATATTTTTTAGTTTTAACTTTGGCAGATAATGTATAATAGTGACAGGTTGCTAGCCTGTTTCCTAAAATATATTATTTCTTTGGTCGAGTTGTAAGAGTACAACATTACTGGTGAGTTATTGGAATAAACCCGACACCACGCGGAAAACTTTGCTTTTTTTATTGCCTTAATGTGACCACGTTTCGAATAACATACAGACTTCAAATACTTGCCGGCTGGTATGCAGGTATAAATAAACACCACGCTTGTATTCCAAAAAAGGGTAGACAGAGCCCATGAAATGTTTAAATAGACAAAACCGCAACTATTTAGATCATGAAGAAAAGGTGGTGCCGGGTTCCCCATGTGGTGCCGGGTTAGAATAGCACCTCCCCCTTTCTTCCCGTGGGTGTCGTAAGAGTCGACTCTGGGAAAGGGTTAGTGTATTGTGGGCGATGGGCTAGCAACCTGTCACTGCAATATCACGTTTAACCATCTGATTACCCTGAAAATGCTAAACGTGGCACTGGATTTTTGAATTCAAGTGCTCTGCCTACCCCTCTTGGGAATACAGGCGTGAAAATATGTATGTATGTAAGAAAAGGCTCACATCATAAAGTAGGACTCTACCTAAAGCTTAAGCTTGACCACTGAATTGTTTTAATCTGAAGACACTAGAAACTAGAGAACACTTCTAATAATTGTATTTCACAGTGTAGTCTCAGATGAAAGACTAATAGCCCGAATATAATAGTTTGTACTACTTTTGCACTCTACAATGAATACTTGATTGTAATAGAAATTTCTAACAAAACCTTATATCAAATGAACTGAACATTGTTTCCGTTTCACAAGCATTTCACTCCGCTAAAGTATTATGAATTCGAATTTGATTCAAGAATTAACGAAGTACCTACAAAATAACCATGATTTTGATACATAGGTAAGTAAGGCTAAGTTATGGTTTTTCCAAAAAAAAACGGTAATGAGAAAAAATCGCAACCCACACAACACACGTATTAACGCATCAACTCACTCGTCACCAATTAAAAAAAATAACGAAATTTTTTTGAAATGCATGTTCCTAAAACAAACATTCCCTCCGAACACATTTTCGAATTTGGAACGCGGAGCGTCGGGAAAATGCCGTCGGGAGGTTGCCGTCGGATTCCGATAAACGCCATTCTCCCCTCCACCAATCACGGGCCAGAACACGCCCCGACAGAGACAGGGACACAGGTATGCGGGAAAGCTCCGCGCCAGAGCGAGACGGCGAGTATACGTGTGTTTACATGCTATGGGGGAATATGATGCATCTGTGTTGTTTTAGTATCGGTTACTGTTCGGTTATTTATGTATTTTGTTTTTTTTTGCGATAGGTAAGAAGTGGATTAAGTTGAAATTATGTGAATATTGTGTACGAGTTATTGCGTCTCTGGATTAAATTATAAGCAGCAGAAGTTGGCCGTAATACCCATCGGTTTTATAAAAAGTTTTGTTATTTTTATCATGAAAAGCCGGATTTGTATTCGGCCGGTAACATTTTTAAATTCCTTGGAAATTACATCATCGATGCGCAGCCATAGACTACGCTCTACACCTACAGTGTGCCTGTGTGCGTGCAGAAGGGGAAAGCACGGGAAACGCACTGGCAGGCGAGGTGCGTCACATTTGAAAATGGAATGCCTTTTCAACTTTTCAGATATTCGAACGAAAAGCCGCGTTCTTTGTTCGAATATTCCTTTTTCGTTTTTCGCGAGCTGTTGCTTTTATTTTATTTTTTTGTAATAAATGGCTTTCTGTTGTTGCTATGTTAATTTATTACAACCTGCTTATTATATTGATAAGTTTATGATTATTAATTGTCATTGTAGAGTTATAGGAAACTTTAGTCTAGGTATTTCAATAATTGCTGAGCTCTCTACATACTCGTACAGTCAACCATTTGATTCCTAGGCCACTGTAGAACCATGTCGTAATAAATTTATTTGTTTAACTTCTATGACATTGATTGTTGCATTACGCATGTTGTGATGACATCTTAACTTTTTCGAATATGTGTCATCGATAATCAATAGAAAAGGAGTTTGTTTGGGTATCAATAACTTTCATGTCATAGATAACGGGATGAAAACTAAAAATACTTTTCTGACAAAACTTCACTGAAAGAGTATCGTCTATTTGTTTCTCTGTCACACTTGCGTATAAAAGAAGGTTAACTAGAATTGTCGCTGTCTGTCTGTCTGTCAAACTTTCTTTTTATTTTGTTCATTTTTGTGATTGGAGAGTTGATAATTGTTTGACCCGCACTGACGTTGTCATTATCTATAGTCAATGCGACAAAGTTCTATAGTGGCCTAGGAATCAAATTGGTTGACTGCACATTATCACAAGTGTAAATAAGAGCTTTATTTTACTGTCAAAACAACGATGACAAATTTAAATTGAACTAGATACTCCGTAGGTATATCGGTAGGGAAGAGTTCTCAAACATCAGGTAATAAAATGACGTGCTTGATTACATCAACAACCCTGATTGGAATCGGTTCGTACATTTAAGACCGTGTTACAGACAGACACAAGTACCGACAAAGTATCCAATAAGTAAAAATACCAAGTATTTTTGTAACTAGTATTTACCCAATACTAAAAACTCCGACAAAATCATTGATACTTATGTACAAAAAAATGCATATTCATAACATCGTAGTATTGGTATTCCCCCTTGTGATTACAAATACGCTTACATATTCAGTTCTTTATTTATGAATTTATAACGAAGGGTACATATAATTAAAATGTTAAAGCATTTTGCTATTGTTTTTGTTTGAGGCCTTTAGTTAAGAGTGTGTCTGGAAACATAAGAATGGTTAAATAATTCCAAGTCCCATTGATGGGCATAGGCCTCCTCTCAGTGTAAGAGGACTCTGGCGGAGGGTACTTCACATACAACTAAATTATTTGTAATCTAGGAACAAGTAGTTTAAATATGACTTCACACTGCGAAGCTTTTACCGAGGTTAGCTGGACTTCTTTCGTCGAATTCGTGGGTCATCATTTGGGGTCTAACCGCAGCGCTGTCATCTCGCGTCGCTTCCAATGATAAGTCCCGAACATGTCGACCTAATCTTGGTGAAAATACGTCATTGTATCAGTTTTATGTCACAATGATATGCTCTCTAAATAGTTTTATGATGTAACTTAACATATAAATTATAAAAAAAAAACAGAAATAGATACCTAGATAAACATCATGCTTGTATGGGTTATAATTACTCGAGCGTGATTAAGTATGTTTCTTAGGTAGGTACAGTCACGAACAGGGATTGTTGAGCCACTTGCCACTGTTCGCAATTTAGACGTGTAATCAATGACAGATGTGAACGACTAGATGTTAGCTATTGGATTAGTATTACACGACCAAGTTACAAACATAGGTAAGTTGCTCAACAATCCCAGTTCGCGATGACCGATGGTACCTAAGTATGATTATGTTACTAGTTAGGTACCTACTTAGGTACTCTACTTTTAGTCGACAACACTCGCAAGTCGTCTCGCGCGCGAGATCGACTATCTGTCGTTTTCTGATGTCCCTAGTTAAACAGTGAGAGCTATCTCGTGCGCAATTCGACACATACATAACACACCTGTATTCCCAAATAGGGTTGGCAGAGCGCACTAAACGGTACATAGACAAAACCATGACTATGTCACGTTTCGTAGACTTTTCTAGAATATGATCCAGGTTTTCAATTAAGAGGTTCAATAGTGTGAGGTTGCTGGTCTGTCGCCTATCTTAGCCGCTTTCAGTCGCCTTTAGTCACTTTTTACAGCATCCACGGAAGAAATGGAGAGCTGTTATTCTACATCCGACGCCACACATCAATGTAGGTAGGTACACGTGGTTACAAGCATGAAATATTAACTCTATGTACGTAGAAATAAGCTACATTTAAAAACTATCAAATAATGTCAACAAAAAACCTAATCCTTTACCGCCCGATGCAAAAGTGACATAACTCCGTTTCACGTTTTTTGCGGTGTCGCGGCCTAACCGCGCAACCCGCGGTTTGCGGAAGACGCCGATTGCCTCTAATCTGTAACCTATCGGCGAAAAACACATCCTTTTTTAATGCGAATTTGTGGTCTAAGTCTGAAGCGATAGCGATTTTAGTTCTAATGCTGATATTTCGGACTACAGAAGACTGAGTGTTTAAAGTTACATAAAGATTACACCTGTATTCTCAAAAGAGGTAGGAAGACCACACGAAACTGGTTCGGAATACAGCCGTATGTCAGGTGCACCCTCTGCTGCTATATTTCCACCAATAACTAAATTCACATTCTGACAGTACCTGGGAGTCCACCTGGACCGCATTGTGAATCACTGCTGTAGGTAATAGTATAGTTACACACATAAATACATCACCACTGTTTCTCCCAAACGACGTAGGCAGAGCACACGAATCGTAACGTAGACAAAACCAAGGCTATTTCATGTTTCGCACCCACTTTTGGCATATTTTTTTAGATTTCAAGTAAAGACGTACAGGTATTGTAGGTCTACAATAGTGACTGGTTGCTAGCGTGTCACCTAAAACATACCCTAGCCAATTTCCTAAGTCACTTCTTACGACATCCGTAGAGAAATGTAGAGGTGTTACTCTAAAGACCCTTCGAAACGGGCAATACTTTTCACCAATTTGTGGCCGGCAACTATTGCTACCTTGGTCTTACTTAGCCTCCTGACGACCAGCGTCAAATTATGTGCAGTTCAAAATTGACTCTTAATGTCAATAGACAAAGTTACAAATTACTTTTATTCTATGTACTACGTATAGCACGCCAGTCGTCAGGAGGTTAGTACACTAAAGCAAGATGCACTTAAATAGTTGCTTTGCCAGTAATTGCAGTAAAATGTTGCCCGTTTAACCCAACACCATTATAGTTGGCGCAGGTAAAATCGCTACCTCTCATCCCTCGCGCCAGTCGCTTTCGGTATGCACAAAGCACGAAGAGCGCCCGCTGATGCGTGTAAGGCGGCGCAGCTGCGTGCCGACTGCACTGTTCGTATCTATGCCTAACGTTTGATCGTAGATATAGCGGGTAATCCTAAGGCCCAGATTTTTGTGGAAATTGTAGTTGTGTGGTTTCTTCTTTTGTCGTTTTTTGGCTTGTGTGGATGTGGAGGCGACAGAAGAAATAGTTCTAGGTACACTTTAGGAGTAAGGTAACCTGTCACTATTACCTTTTTCATTTATTTTTAAATCTAAAGATATGCTAAGTAGCCACGGAATGTGAAATAGTCGTTATTTTATATGATTTGCCTACCTCATTGAGAATATATGCGTGTGTTGTGTGTTGATGCGACGTTGCATCATAAATATAGAGTGGTGGTGATGTTAGTTGAGTTTGTTTAATGAGTGCCATTTTGAAATAGAGGCGGAGGTGGTGAAGGAAGTGGAAATAACTTTCTAACAACTGAACTGAAATTAGATGGTAAAGTGTAATTTCGTTCGATCAAATCCAGCACTTAAATGCAGACCTTCTTTTCCATCAACAAAAACTAGAACCCACAAATATTACGAGGCATAAAAAAAGTCTTAAGAACAATCCTTTGCAAACGCTACTACAAAATAAGGCCACCGAAGCGTAAATTAAGGCCAACTATTCAACGTTACGCAAAAAAAAAACAACTTTTTTTTATACAAGCGACGTCCCGCTGCGGTACTACACATTGTTCTTAGACAAACACTTTCTTTATCATAAAGTATTATTTATTTTTTAGTAAATCGGTTGCTTTGTACCGGGATTTTTGAGCTTGAGTTGGTTTGAGTAGAAAATTTCAAATTAGCGCATGCACTATTGTACTGGGCCAACGATTTTATCAATGTTGCTTTTTGTTTGAAAAACACAAACCTTTTGACCTTAGGGTGCCGCTTTTGAACTGGAGTTTCTTATAAAAGGTAAGGTAAGATCAGAGGGTATAGACAATGAATGATATTAATGTGAGGTGGATCACATCTTCGAGAGCTGGTTAAGTTGGCGAGGATCATGCTTAGTAATGTGCCTTGGGATAGACATATGTCCACTATCCAGTCTTAATATTTTAGTCTAGCTAGAAGTGATGTTATAAACTTTCGCGATTCTCACTCATAATTATATGTACGCGGGACTTAATCGCGATTTTATTTACCTTCTCGACGTTTCGGCCGCGTTACCGCCTTGAGTCAACTGTGACCACGGTCGCTGTAACGCGGCCGAAACGTCGAGAAGGTAAATAAAATCGCGATTAAGTCCCGTACAGCTAGAAGTGAGTAGGTAGGTAACTTGTAACTTAGTAGTGAAACTCGAATAAATTAGTATTTTTTAGACACGTTTAGTCACAAAACCAGTCAACATATAATCACGCTTGTGTTCCCAAATGGGGTAGGCAGAGCACACGAACCGTGACATAAACAAAACTAAGATTATGATTATATCACGCTTCGCAGCCACTTCAGGTTTAGGTAAGTTTCGGTGACAGGCTAGCAATCTGTCACTATCCTACGTCTTCCGTCTTTGCAAACCTAAAACTATGCTAGAAGTGGCTGCGAAGCGTGAAAGCCAGTCATTTCTAGACTAAAACACTAACTCCAATACGACCTAGCTTTTACGACCGGCAAAGTTCCCAAACCCTGCTAATAAGGCCCAAAAAATAACAACTTAATCAATCCCAAAGAACCGAATCGAATACCATGACAGAGTACGCGATATCACACAATGAGTAAGGAGCAAGCGTGAAATAGCCAACGTTGGTCCGTGACGCCGCGTGGCACAATTGTTGCGATTTTGGCTTTAACCGACTGTGCCTAAAAGGGGATTGTGGGCCATGATTTTAGTTTTTGAAGAGAAATGATGCGGATGGTTGAAGGGTTGGTTTTGGAAGTTGGGGGTTACAAGAGGATGTGCTTTGGTCATATTTTGATGGAAGGTTATCATAGTGACGCAGTAAGTACTTTAATTTGTTTTGGATAATTTTGCTGATTTACCTAGGTGTTTTAATGATGTCAGATTGTGTGTAGAAATTACTGCCTTGTTTTTTAATAACCAAAATGTTTAATATTTGAAACGTGTCGGTCGAAATCAGTAATATACCGACTCTTACTCTTATTAGGGTGAAGGTATAACGTTATCAAAATATCGGATAGGAACTTATAAGCTTGTGCAAGATAGGTTGATACAATGATCCTTCGCCCGAAGCTTTTGAAAAAAAAAGAAGATTGCATAAATGGCGCTTGGTTTTAAATTATAATGCGTAGTCTTAAACGCCGCAAACGTGTAGCTCTATATTTTTTGAAAAACTACTTTAGTACTTGAAAATGTCTATTTTAGAAACGAAACTAATTACGAGCGTTAGATATAATGAGAAAGATTTTGTGTTAGTTCCATCACTTTCTTTCGATGTTCAACGGCATTTGTAACTGCAAAAATAACCTTGTTTAAGAGCTTCAAGAATTTGTTTATTCAGTTAACAGCTCATAATTTGAATGGATGCCAAAAACCCCATTACGCGAATGACGTCAGCTCGGCAAGTTAACTTCCTAACCGAACCTTTTACTGCGTTACAGTAAACCGAACATAACCGTGGCAGTAAACTCTTTACGACAAAACGCTTCAGCAGATCGCTTGCACTAGAACCGACATCTATTTCTGACACGTAAATTAAAAAAAAAACACTTTAAAAAAGGCTTGTGAAAAATTAAAAATGCAACTGGCCATATAGACTATAGACACGTTCTGAAACGAAGAGCACTCCGCAAAAATTGCAACTGCCATTCCATATTCAAAAATCATAAACAGAACAATTGGCAGCATTGTCGAATTCTCAAGACGGTCCCATACAGCGTGCTTTAAACGACTGGCGCTTGGTGTGTTGCCTGTGTGGGTACTGGGTGAATGTCTATGTGTGCATCACCCACCCTACGGTCGGCCCCTAGGCCCCGCCTCTTTCGATGCTCACACGGCTGACTTGGAATCAGATGGCTGGGCCAGTCGCAAGCCAGCCGTGACATCGTGAACGGTTGGTAGCTTCCGAACGTATCTCACCCAATACTTTAGCATTCGGTGATTAGAGTTACGCGCTACGATGACCATTGGTTGAAGAACCGAATTTAAGAAGTCGGTTTGAGGACCTTGGACTGTGATGTTTGTGTTAGTGTTGAACTGTTAGTGACTGTTCCTGATTTAGGTAGGTGCTTGTTTTTAAGACTTAGGTTAGGTCTCAGGTTAGGCTAGACTAGACTTAGACTTTAGACTACACTTGACTATGAGGCATAGAACAATATTTGGAAAACCTAGAACAATAACATTCAATCAAATTGTATGGCGGTCGGGATGTTTTCTCAGATTTGAGGTTATCTTAAAATGATGCTGTTTTCAGTGGATTAATTACACTTAGGTTTTGAAATAAGATGTATACCTACATGTAAAAACACTTGTAAATAATTTGTATGAACTGAATCTACATTTAAACGGAAATACAAAGACAGTATTGGAAACATACATTCTTAATAAAAACTCTACATTCTCTATCACCGCATCTACCTATATTGCATTATAAATTTATCTAAAATTATTTACCAATACAAAACAAAAACATATTACATATAAACAAAAAGACTAAGTGAATGCGAGATAGTTTTTTTTAACTCATCTTTTATTTTTTGTATCTACCTATCTAATTGGTAGAGAAAAAGCTACCTGTTCGAATGAAAAAATCTACCCCGTGTAACTTGATATTTTGGTTTGACCCAAAACCAGCCGGTATTCCAAAATGAAATAATATACTTATTGTTGTTGATAATTTGTAAAAGTAAACATTTGGCGTCATTGTATTATTTGTAATCTGATAGTTTAGGGAACTTATCTGAAGAGATTAAATGTGATCTTTTAGGCGGTGTAACTTTACCACTTAACTGGAAATTGTTTGCAATTATTTTAACGGATTTTTAAAAGCCAATTATAAGTAGTTAATATTTAAACTAAGTACATTTATTCACAAAACGGTAATTACCTTCTCATAATATATTTGTAATTTTGCAACAAGAAACCCATAACTATTAAGTACAGGACCTACACTTAAGTTATTTTTTATTTTATTTTCCATAATACTACATAAATGTGATAGGACTATGGACCACTATTGTCTAAAATAAATTTTTTTGCTTTTTTCTTTCTAAGAAAAACAAAATCATAATTTTATAGAACGACCCTTTATTATAATTGCTAATTTTATACGCAACTGCGTAACGATGATTAAAAAAATTGCGACTCAAAGCAAACAAATGAATAACGTCAATCGAAGATGTATCCATTCACCGGGATCTTTGATCCCACGCCGCCATTGTAAAACCGAGTAAGTCCGAAATTCGTAATTTCGTTAAATAGAGATCTCGAGAGCATTGTTGGGAGCAAATAATTTTTGCGGTAAGCGATACTTGGGGCACAATAGCAGGCGGCCGTTTGCTTCTGACAATAGATTTTTTTATAGGTAAAATTCAAGTTTTGAAATTTCACGTTACGTAAAATTGAGAGCTAGAAAAATATGTAGTTTAGTAAATAGTTTGTCTAATAAAAGTCACGTATAAAATTAGATTTAGAACCACTCAGTTTTATTTATTTGAAATACCTAGGTACTTATTAAAAAGTGCATGATTTATTTTTCACAAAAATTCTAATTCTAATCTACTTATCTACGCAATGAAAAAAAAATGGTATACTACTCAAACACTACTTGAAATAGAAACGTCCATAGGAATCAACAAATAAAATTATATGTAATTGACATCAAAGACCGTCATAAAACTTATAAAAATCAATAAATCGGCAAGTCAAGCGTGCCGACTGCCGACTGTACCATTCAGCGACAAAACTATTATTTATTCCTCCTTTCAAGTGTTGACACGCATTATAACAACTCAGAGGGGAATCGGCACTTTTGACACATTTTTTGTCATATTAATGACACAGTTTTTGACAAAGAGAGACATAACCATTGACATTTTTGCGCTCTCACATGCTGTCATTACACGGATAAATGTATGAAAGACGTGATAACGCGTGTGACATTTTAAAATTAGACAAATAAATGATGCTATTTAGGATTGTAGTTTTAAAAAAAACTGCGTCGGAAAAAACAAGTATTTTCATTTATTCTATTTGTTCCTTGAAAATAATTTTACTTTGAAAACTTTATTTTATAAATTGTGTAACATTAGTATCATCAGCATCGAAAACGTATATTATCTAAAAACATTGTCGTGTGGTGTTGGGTTTAGAATAAAACCTCTCCGTTTCTTTCTACTAAGGGAACAGGTTAAAGTTTTTTAGGCGATAGGCTAGCCACCTGTCGCTATTATAATTACTTACCTTTTAACTTAAAAACTAAAAAATACATCAGAAGTGGCTACGAAACGTTAAATAGTCATAGATTTGTCTATGGCGTTTGTGTGCTCTGCCTACCTCATTTTAGAATACAAGAATAATGTATGTATGGAAAATTCTACTCTAATAAAATAAAAAATTAAAAGCCAAGCTTAGCTTAAGGAAATGATTTTATGTACTTACGTTGAATTAATCTTCTTAAAAACCCGAACAAAACCGAACCGCCTCCAGTCTTACCGGCTCGATATGATACCGAAGTGTTATTAGCCAAAAAAATAATCTCCTTCTCAAAATAACACTGGTCTCAATAGCCTCACCCTTTCGAATTTAATAAGGATTAAGATATCCTTTATTTTCAGTAAAAAGCTTTCCATGTAAGCTTTCGACATTTTTTATTCAAAACGCCGGCGAAGTGTTTTAAATAGCCCGATGATTTAAGATACGTTTAATTTTATTTAAATTAGAAGGACGTTCTTTTGTTTTTGGAATGAGTGACATTTAAATTTCTGTTTGGTTGACGCGACTTATAACGAGCTTCGAGGATCGAATTTTGCAATTTTTAAGAGTCGTTTTACTGTTATGCAATAAAGGACTGATAGTCATGCGGCTTGCGTAAATTTTATACAGAAAAAAAAAACATAAAAATATTAAATAAGAAATAATATTCAATTTTGTAGATATTTCAGATAGCTACAGTATTATCAAAAAATATTTTTTAAATATTTTTGATACTTAATACGTAAACATTAAAACGTCGCTCTTTTTGTGCTTTTTTATAATTTTCTGAAAGCCATGTTCTACTAATTATAAAAAATCTTACTAATAATTTTCTGTATTGTTGGTACACCTATTTTACAAATTTTTCATTTATGCCAGACAGAAAAAGTAAAACACGTGCGCGGCGTACTGGCCGAATAAAAACGACTAACTACCTATATTAAGAAAAAGAAAAAGGCTTGGTGGCATGAATGGGTGGAATGCCTGCGAGATCATGAGGTCACAGTATACGTATAATTCAGTAGTAGCTGGTAGAAAGGCGATCTACACATCACTATCACAATAGTGTGCGATGGATTTATCGTGCCGACAAATCAGACGTGTAGCGACTGTAGCGTCAGCAGAGAATGTAAATAATAAAAAATGTGCAGTGAAAAATACTCATACCCAGTTGGGAGATTATTTAATCAAGATTGAAGGCCCATCATTGTAAAAAAAATCACGAAATACAAAATTTACACAAACAAGATGGTGAAGTAAGTTACTGTTCGAACAAGCGTGGGATATCTGTCTGAGATAAGTTATACTTATTTTAGTTAGTATAATAAAATGGATACCAAAACATCACATTCTGAAATGAAGATAATTACTATTTTATTTTTTAAATTTACATGACGCGTTCATTAGATGTCAGATAAAGGTAACCAATAAAAGGATCGCTAAAATTATTACACACATAAATAAAACACGTCTGAATTCCAATATGAGGTAGGCAAAACTTATGTAACGTTAGGTACATAAAGAAGATAAATTTAAAAGGTTCGACATTACTCTACAATTAATTAGAATTAATGAACTATAATGTTAGTGTGCTGTCGGTATCCGTCAAGTCTGAATCAATGGAACAAATCGCCGGCTGACGAACAGACTCACAAACGGCCGTGCACTGCGATGTAATTTATATCCTCCCAACATTCTTAGTAGCTAAATCATACAAGCTGGTATTAGTTTGCTATGAAAATAGAAAAAAGTTACTTTTTTAGTTACCACATTTTGCTTTGAAGAGGTAGTTTAAAAGAGCGCTGTGAAAGCCGTTTTATACTCCAATGTATACAACTTACAGTTCCTAAAAGTACCTACCTATGTGGCTCAACTTTTGTAATTAACATTTGTCTCATAGCCTAATGGGTTTTATTTTTAAATTGACATACATACACTAGACGTGTATTCACAGATAGAATAGGAGAGTACTGGCAACGTTACATAGATACAACCATTAATAGCCATTTCATGTTCCGTAGCCGTTTTTAGCATAATTTCATGTTGTTTTTTAATAAAAGAATTACAATAGTGACAGGTTGCTGGTCTGTCGTCTAAAGCATAACCAAACTTATTTCCGTAGTACTTTCTCTTACGACATCCACGGAAGAAATGGAGGGGTTTTATTCTAAACCCGACTCTACACGGGAAAAAGAAGGAATAAAATCACGCGCATTCTTACAAGTATTACATCATAATGTGCATACGTGTAACAACACATTAAAAATGCAAAATAAATATAAAAATCACAAAGCTTTATTATTATGAATGAGTTCATTGCCCCTTTAAATTGAAGTACACCTTGGCATCACATAAAAAATACAGCGAACAAAAATACAATTTACACTTTTTAACATTCAAATTTTAACTGAAATAATGAACGTAAATATCAAAGCGACGACACTCAAAAATTCAAAGAACGTTATAAAATGTTTGTAGAGACGTAATATTAATTATGTGGGTAGGATATAAAAGCCCCGCGCTTTTTAAAATGTGAATAGGAAGCGAGCTTTGAAGCCACAACTTAGGACGAGAGCACTTGGCTAAATAGGTATGTTTTGTATGTAACGTGCGTGGATTTCTATAGATTGCGTTAGAGTGCTATGCTTTGTTTCTGTGGAATTATTATACTGGATACATTTCATGACTGCCATTTTAGTGAACGTTTTTGAGTACTTTAGATGTAGGTACTAAAGCAAATATGTATTTTATTCTAAAACACTTATTTTAGAGTCAACTTTTAGACAGTTTTTTAATTTAAAATTTGCTTAAAGTACACCTATCAAAGCTCTTAATAGCACACCGAGTATCATGCGCGCGTTTCCTTTGCCTCTCCAGAAAAAAAAAACGGTCTGTCAAAAGCAAACAAAGAACTAACGCCATTACAGAATCAATCCCGCTAAAGACAGCGCATTAGCCGCACCTGCTGCGAGTAACGTGGAATCAAAGCGGGTCTAATGAGGTGTGCGCCACGAGCACACCAGACATCCGAGGCTATGGTAATACGGCCTTTCGGACGGATGTAGATTTCTTAGACTGCGATGTTTTAGTGAAATGCAGCGAAGTTCGCGCGTTTAGTTTTAAAATGCTTCTGAAATAATTTACTGTGATATTTACGTACTTGAGCTTTTACGTATTGTTCGTACAAACGTTAAAACCAAGTCAAAAAGAGACAAACATGATTTTAGACGAAGTTGTAATGTGATTTTCAGAATCGTAAGAATTAAACTGTATCTAATTTAACTATCAAAGCTTCTTTGAGATCAAAGTGAACATATTTTAAGCCGCGTTTTTAAAAAGTCTTAGTTAGAAAATACTGCCAGAAAATAGCAATTTATTCGTACTGAATCTCGATTCATAATATTTCTACTTCAAAGAACTTATTTAGTAACAAAACAAAAACAAAAAGTTAAAACAAAACTGAAACCCGAAATCTCCACTTACCACCTTTTGCCGCGGTATCTACAACATTATCTCTAACTCAGAATTTTAAATTCCCGACTTAGCGGGTTTTGCGGCGTCCTCGTTTGACATCGGACGCCCACTTACATAAAACTGTTTTTTTCTGCATTACTTGTCGTTTAAATTCTGTTTGTGACGTTTAGTTACACGGGTTCAGTCTAGTCTAGAAATTTAAGTAAGTTTTGAACGAAATTACAGCGTATTTAATTTAGTCTAGTCCGAGAATCCAGTTTATTTTTAAGAGGCGTGTTCTATCCATTGCAAAAGTGGGTAGAGTCATTTATCAAGACAACTACCGTTACAGGATACTTTGACTTTTGTTTAGTCGTTTTCGCCTTACAATTTTTATAATAGGTAAAGTAGTACAGTAGTAAAGTAGTATAGTAAAGTACGACTTGGACTCCCGCGTTCGCGTTCCGTACCAAAATCTGTATAAAAAATCACGATTTTTGTATGGAAGCCGTTTACCCTCCGTACGTAGTTACCTATTCTATGACGTAGCCAAAGAAAATGCTTACAAATAAGAGTAAACATTACGCAGTACTCTCAAAAAAGGGTAGGCAGAGCTTCTCATACTTATTCAGCTGAATGATTGCTGGTTGGCGGGAACCAAACATCACCATAGTTTTCTTGACGTTTTTACGTACGTTGCGTTGCGCTTCAAAGGCGTACAGACGCGAACCGAGATTGTTGAGCCACTTGCCACTGTTCGCAATTTAGAGGTGTAATCAATGATCGATGTGATCGACTAGATGTTAACTATTGGATTAGTATTACACCACCAAGTTACAAACGTTGGTAAGAGGCTCAACAATCCCGGTTCGCGGTTGTACAGTCAGGGAAATTGGATGTTTAGCAGGTTGAGATACTTCTAAAATTGGCCTTATTACTATTTCCAGCCAGTTGCATGACATAAACAATCAATATTGAACTTCATGGTGAAGTTTGTCCTATAATGCGAACAAATTATGAAGGCGGTCAACCAGCTAAACATTCAGATTCCCTGACTGTACCTATAATGAAAAATAATGCATTATCCTCAACATTCGCAGTATCATAAACGCCAGCCTCACAACTGTTCTATTGCCGACTAATTACACTAATTAGAAACAAGTTTTTGTCTGCAACTCGATACGTGTGGTACATTAAAGGCCCGATCGCGCGCCGCGATAACTCTGAGTGATGAATCTGTCCGCTGTGGGTTGTGGGAGAAAGTTGGGATCGGCTTTTTCAAGTCGCGGGTCAGTTTTTGATGTTTTGCACGACGGCTGGATGACAGGCGAACACTATGGTCTTGTTTTTTTTTAAAAAAAAAACGTTATCTTGAAGTGACGCAAGTCAGGGTTCTATTTTCAAATCTTACTAAATTGACAAGTGAAAAAATCGAATTCACAAATGATGACACCACATTTTTCATGGCGCTCTCCATCCATCGACAATGTTTGCCAGTAAAAGAATGGGATTATTGTAATCAAGGAAAACTCTATTTTTATTAAATTATTTTGTGGGATAGCTCGCCTATAAATATTTTTATAAAACAGGTAACACCGGCAATGTCATTTTGATATCTGAGATCGAAAAATAGATCTTAATCTATGATCATTATTAATATTACATCAGACGCGTTCCAAAACCTCAAAAACTTGCGAGTGAAGTCAAGCCAGATGCCTTAACCATTCCCTTTTCGTCAGGTCTCAATAATTAAGTTCCTGTCTTGCAAAGCTTAAGGGATAAATCTGCCTTTGTACTTATATTTTGCGTGTTTTTTTCACAGTACAGAGTTTTACTTACTTCCTTTTTACATGTACCTAGTCGTCTGATCATTGGATCACGCTTGACGTTTTTTTTTTTTAAGTAAAACGTCATAAAAACAAACTAATTAGGCACAGGAAACAATCTTTAACAGCCAACTTGTCAAAGTACCAAATCATTGCCATCGCCGTAATCACGAACCAAATCACCGATCAAAAGTATCAAAAACAAGCACGGGCGTAAATAAAACGTCATACAACCCCTGGGACCGTGTTCCGTACATACAGAAGTAACAGGTACTCAATTCCTATTTGATCTTTTCAAGTCCCAATATCGAGTGACTTTGATATTTCCCCCTCCGCACAATGGAGGTCCCTTAAATTGAAGATTTGAGTCTAGTCAAAGTGAGTGGCACTAGAGTGCAAAAAGTTAGGACACAATTATTGGATTTTTTTTAATTTAATTGGATTTGGTGACGGTTAAAAAGTTTTGCTACCCCTGATTGTGAGGTATGGTCACACCGGGTGCAAAATTTGCAAATACAGAAGGTTCGCCAGTAGGTACCATTAAAACAAACACTCGGCAAGACATGGTGTTGTTGGACATTTTTATTTTTTATAATTTGCCCATAAAAATGGCAGGTTACTTGTAATTACATCATTACATTTCAGAAAATATCGAGGACTAGATAGACAAGACGCAAATACACAGGATGCTATTTATAAAATCCTAATAATGTTTGTACGTAAACATCTTACGCAACATCCTTTTTCTGATACAAGTTTGAAAGGGATCCTTGATTTGGATCCCGGAGCGTGTTTATAAATAATAGACGTATCGTTTTCACCTAATCACTTCAGACAGACCGACCTCATAATTTCATTAGTTATAAAACGGCCGCGTCATACATGGTAGCGGCTACGCATGACCCGACCGCCCGTCAAACAAAAACTCAAACAAATCGGCCGACAGATAGACGACCACTACCGTTCAACTCTGGGTGGTATAGCCCCGCCAGCTATCGCACGATCTAAGTTCATTACATCGATTACAATCAACTCACGAGAAAACTATCCCTGATATGCAACAATAGATGGCGCTCTCTAACGATTCAGCACCATCATTCAGCAATTAGCGTCCATACTCCTCTAACACACGGAACGGCATTACGCCCGAGTAAGACGGAAGCATGTCGGGATCGTCTTCAAAGGAGTGATTGTGATTGATGATCCGATTGTTTAATACCGCATTAGGGTCAACAGATTTCTTGAATAGTCCGTTTCTTTTGCAGGTCGTAGGTGAAGCGCGGAAGTGAATTACAAACCACGCGTTCAATGACCGATTCACATTACCATACAAAACAAAAATTCTAGTGACAACCCTATCGCTCCTTTGACGTTCGCTAGTCCAATCAGCGCGCTCCATTTGCGTCTAAGTACATATAATCCCTCAGGGTTGTCAAAAATTTGTCGTTAAAGAATCAGTCATTGCGCTGGTAGTAGATCGTGGGGCTTTCTGGGGGCCCGGGGGGCAGTGCGGGGTGGCGCTCCACGGGGGCTGGGGGCGGCCGGCGCCGGCGCACGCGGCCACCACGCTGGTCGGCGGGCTGGTGCCGCCGCGGGAGCCCACCACGGCGGCGGAAGCGTTCTGGAAGATGCCGCATAAAGGTGCGTATTGCTAATCGAAATAACTAACCTGAGCGTCTAGTGCATCGTTTCTTAGCCTCGGGTCGCGACCCAAATTTGGGTCGCGGGCCATATCGAGATGGGTCGCAGGACCCGCGGGATTTTTTGAAAAACAAACAGCAATCACTGCATTTCATTTGTTTTTAATGTTTGATTGGGTCGCGGGCTTTTAATATTTTTAAATTTTGGGTCGCCAGGCAAAAAGGTTAAGAACCGCTGGTCTAGTGTGAGAAAACGATGGTGGATTCGATAACGATTTCGTTTGCGAATTAAATTAACGCCAAATTGTATGGAAACTGAACTGAGAGAGCGCCGCTAGGCGGAACGTTTGCACAACTGCCGCGGTCGACACGTCTCCATACAATTAGTTTTCTCAAACGAAATCGTTATCGAATCCATGATCGTTTTGAATACACTAGACTTTCTGAATAAGGTACTTAAGGTATTTACATAGTGTCCTTTTACAAGGCATTACATGTAGCCTGGAGTTTTAGACCTATACCTAATTAAATACTCCTAAACAGTTCACAAAGACATTAAGTCAAGTCTACACGAGTTTAGTTTGAGTTGTAGCGTTGCAACGGTTGCCATGGCGACCGCTCGTCTGCTCTCGCCTTATGAAGTGCTACCATTTGTTTAAGTTGGATTTTAATGATTTATTTAATCATTTTTGTTCCGATAAACTCACCGTGAAAGAGGTTTGAAAGACGGAGTACAAACAAAACCAACAAGCAATAGGCAAAGAATATCCATATACACATGTAATATTTTGTAAAGCAGGTTTTTACTTAAACGTAAATTTATAAATATCACATAGACATTCAGATATGCCTGTAGCTGTGTTATTGACTGCATAGATAAAATTCGTATCTTCTCAATTTTTATAATATGTATATGACTAATATTCCTATTCTTTGCCCTTGGTTATGCGCTTAATTTAACCTCGTAGTTCTAACCTAACTAAATAATTCCCCAAGCTGCCCTCAAAGCGAGTCGCAATCGAGTTTCCCTAGTACCAGATGCCAAATCTAAGTTCTAAGACAGTCTGCGAGTTCGCCCGTAAACTTGTAACTTGCTGTCGGCAACTATTGTGTTGTAAACAACTGAGTTGGCCAAATTAGTCATGCCGCTCGTTGTGGGGAGTTGCTTCCGCCCGAACTGTATAATAAAGTTTGTCAAGATTTAATTCTCGAATAGAGGTTTAAGTTCTTCATCTACATCCATGGCACATTATTTGTTCTTTTTTTAAAAGTTCGCAAGCAAAAATTAAAGGCAAGCATAATAAAATTTATATCGGAAGATTAAATTCAAATTTCGAACATAATGATGGCTGAAAAAAGAAAACAAATTATTTCGAATTTGGTTTGGAACATGCGGTCGGCTAGCTGGCGATGCGAGCCTGAAACTGTCTGATGCGTTAGATTTCGCGGATTTCGCCGTCATTTTAGAGCTGTTCTCTTATTATTATTAAGCATGTTGAGTCTTGGGTTTCTCTGCATTTTTTGGAAGTATTTCACATAAATATGATTGTAGATAAATAATAAGTAAACAATAAAAACAGTAATTAAAGGATTTAATAGAAAGTTTGTCTATATTTCAAAGGTGTACCACTTACTTGAATTTATTATTTTAAATCTATTTATTCATGCTAAAGAGCTGCCTCCGTACCTTTTAATTCATAGAAAAAAAAGGGTTTGCAGATAGGCAATGTTTTCAGATACTGTCATGGTGTTCCTTCGTAAACATACTAATTCGTCGACGAGCATAGTGGCGAATTCTTTATGCTATGACAGTTAATTTTGAGACATCAATTCCGGGATTAAAATAACAGTTCAAAAATTCAAAAGATGAGAATATTCTAAGACGAAACTTGCACAACTTTTTCAACTATAACTTACTGACAGAGTGGCAAGTTGCAAGTAGTCAAGTCGTTAGCGATTGACCTCTTGAGGCGCTTGTTAACATTTGCATAAAGTTCCGAGTCGACTCGAATGTAATCTGAGGTTTTCAAAGTTTTTCCTACTTGCAACGGAGTTTTGGGGACATGAGAAGTGAAACTTATTTTTTAATAGCAGTCGTACCATTTTAGTTTATGCTTTATGTCCCCTTTGCACGACAGGGCGCGAGTAGAGATAACGTGCGAGATAGACTGTTCCTGTCACTGTCTTGCTAGAGACGTCAGAAAGTGACGGGTAGACTATCCCGCGCGCGACGCGACTAGAACGTGTTATCGTGCTAAGCCTAATGGTGTCGGTTTTAGAATAAGACATCTCCTTTTTTACGGGAATGTCCTAAGAGACGACTTAAGAAATAGGTAAAGGTAATTTTTTTGACCACAGACTAGCCACCTGTCACTATAGTACATCTCATCTTAACACCTTAAAATTATGCTAGAAGGGTTACGGGACGTGAATTAGCCATGGTCACACCATGTAACGTTTCCTATGCTCTGCCTACCAGGGACTACAATTGCAATATACTAGAACTATTCCTCAAATCCACCATACCCATTATCTAGTTCACACAAGTACCTAAAGGAAAAACACTTAAATTATCTCAAAACCGGCGACTTGGCTCGGTTACACATGCCTTCGCCAGCCAAACCGACCGTGCAGCGATTGTGTCACATTAGCCGCCAGACTGAGACAAATAGACCGGAAAAACGGTTGCGAGAACGGGATAAACAGCTATTCCACTGTCACCGCTTTAAAGGAATTTTAATGATTAAGCACGGGCCTAGTGTTTTGTCTATGGGGTTTGAAGTTCTAGGTTTTTTTTTAATTGCGATTTATTGTATTGCATATTCTTTATTGCACTTAAAGCAGTGACATAAAACGACACAGGATAACAGATTTTCTTAAATCACGCCTGTATTCCCAAATGGAGTAGGCAGAGCAGACGAAATGTTACATAGTCAGTGTTAGGTTCAAAAACAGATGGAAGAGGTAAAATTGTGACAGCTTTATGTACAAATACATATAACATAATAGGATAACAGATCTTGTTTTATGCTCAGGAGATGCGTCGCACAGAAATGTTAAAAAAGTCTAAGTATTGTGGACTTAGTCCTGGAAAGCCACAATTTTACTGGGTGACTCACGAAACGTCACCGTGGCGACAAAAAGTTGATTGAAACATTATTTATTAATAATTTAATTAAGGCATGAAAAATTAAACATCAATGATTGTGTTTTTAATTGAACTTGAAGATCGACATCTTAGTTCGTACGTTTGTATGCAAATTAAAAAAACAAAAAATTTAAAGGCACATGCTAAGCGAAACTTCTAACACGAAACAAAATACGTACAAAAAACGCACAAAGATCCCATCAAAAATAAAGACAGCTTCCAAAGTCGCGACGACGTCCAACGAATTCAAAAAAGGAACAAACTGGACGCATGCGCGGTCCTTTTTGACCGCCACGTGACTAGGCACGGACTGGCTGGCAAAGTTTAGCTTCTAAATTTGAAATTAATACCTATGATGACCGCCTCAGTTTTTTATGAATGTGTATTTTATTTAGAAGCAGTTCAAAGTTGATTCAGAAAATTCGGATTATAAGACGTTATTCAATTTTTCTGTTGACTGGATAAAAGTGTTAGTTTAGGTCATCAGAAAATAAAAAAGCTTAGTCCTACTTTGATGTATGTAATACTTACAATAAAAAATATAGTTACCCAGCAAACATTTCGAGGTCGAGTAGACGTTTTGGTCTCAACTTTAAGTTGTTTAGTATAGTCGTATAAAGGTCGTAAGGACGTTTACTCGACGCAAAAAGGGCCCATTTTATTCAACTTTAAGTCGTATAAGTTTCGTGTGAGCGTCGTATAAATACCTTTTTAGTCGATTAATCGTCATATAGACGTCGGCGATTTGGCTGCAAATCACATAAAAATAGCGCTAGCGACGTTTATTCGACATTTTGTAGAGTAGTGGTGCCTAATATGATTTTTATATAATGTAATGGTTGTGTTATTGTCGCGTAAAGATGATGTGATGTGACTCCTGATAAGTATAGAATTTTCGTGCGATGTTGACTTGACTTAATTTGATTTGGAAATATTTGCAGCCGCCATGTTTTAATACAAGTAATATATTTGGACATTTGAGACGAAACAACCATATTCACCAACTGGAAACTACTGTGCACTTAAGTTTACTGATGAATGTGAAGTAATTTTGTATCAAAATTTTTAAGCGCTTTTAATTTTCTTAAGTATTAGTATATTTTTATTAAAAATTTATTACGTTTATGCGTTATAAGACCACTATATGACTTCCCGACCTATAAACTGTGTGTTCAAAATGGAAATGGTCGCCATGATAGTCGGTTTAGGGTTCAATAATGAAATAATTAAACGTCTGCACGCGTATTTTCTCTCTTGCACTCATATTCAAAAAGCAGTGTTTTCTGTTGATCGCAAAAACTGATAACATAAGTGTTGGTTCAGACAGTTCAGACCGATACAAACCCAAAATAATATTTTTGTTTTTAGATGAACCGTAAAACGATCTTCAATTATGCGGATATTGATTAGTCATACTTTTTAAAAGCGTCCTTGAATCTAAAAGGAAGCAATCCAAGATATGCAAGACATTATTTTTTTTGAGTGCCGTACCGTACCGAAAGGGTGAAAGACTTCACTGTCTGTCTGTCCGTCTGTCACCAGGCGGTATTTCAAGAACGGTAAAAGATAGGCAATTGAAAATTTCAGAGATTATGTATTTTTGTTGCCACTACAACAACAAATACTAAAATTAAAATAATAATAATTAACACACAAAATTTTGGCCGTTTTTAATGGTCACCATCCTGCGAGCTGTATCTTAATAACCGTGATAGCTAGGCAGTTGAAATTTTTACGTGTTTGTATTGTCACTGCAACAACAAATACCAAAAACAAAATAATAATAATTAAGCGGCTTCCATGAAATAAAGTGTTTTTTTTTACTGTTTTGGTACGGAACTTATCGTGCGCGAGTCCAACTCGCACTTGGCCGATTTCTAATGCTGCATGCATGTAGCAAAATCAATAACCTACTTTTTTAAATCATCTCTGCAGTCATAAATTTCGGTTAAAGTGCTTTCTTTGCCACAATTAACATTATATTCACTTTTGGACTGTGAATTAATATCAAATACGAAAAATGAGAAAGAGTCCTAAAAAGCAAATGAACTGCAGGGCATAGCCGCGAAAGCACTGCGCGGTTCACATAAAGGACTTACTAAATATGTGTAGCATTTGTATTTAATTGTGATACGGAACCATTTTCATTTTTGTCCCTGTCAGCTTGACCTCTCGATTTATCATCGCTTTTAACTTTCAAAAGGGTGGAAGTCACATAAATGTAGAATTTAAGACCTTAACAGGAGTATTAATGAAATAGTGGTCGTATTATCGTGTTTGTGTTACTTGAGGACGTATACACGTTGCACTCGTAACTTTTAATCAACATTTATATAACGGTCAAAAGTACGACGTTTATACAATTGTTGTTCGAGTAACAGTTGTATAAAAGAGAATTTCATTACAAAATTGACACTTACTCGACATTTATACGACGGAAACGTTTACACGACGAAAACGTCATATAAATATGTTTTATAGACGTCATCGTAGACACCATTATACGACGGTCGTATAAAAAGTCGAAAGAAAGTCTATACGACGTTATTATACGACAAAAAGTTTATATGACTATTCGGACGTATAATGCACTATTACTTGACGAAGAGTTTAAAAAAGGTACTATAATACAACTTCTATATAACTAGAGGTCTTATAAACGTTTCATTATACGACCAAAATGTTTGCTGGGTAGTAAGTACATTTGAAATTTAAAACTAGAAAAAAACTACTTATAACTAATAGACGGATTCATTATTTTATTAGAAGAGGCGATTTACATTAAATGCTAGATTGTGTTTTATTATTTTGCCTTTATTTAAATGAAAATGTAAATACTAAAACATTTTTTCTTTTTTTGTACCCATGGTCAAAGAGGATAAGGTCTGACACTATCCCGTTAGGATCTTTGATCCTTAATTAAGTACCATTATCAAGAAACACAAAAACCGGAAAACAAAAATATCGATTGTCGTTGCTGTGTCATTATTGTTTGCATAACGGTATTTGATCCTCACCAAAAAACGCTAGAAATAGCAGTGTCTTTAAAAGAATTGCTTAAAGAGCTTTGCTGTTTTTATAATATTTTAGGGTTTAAAAATGTTCAAATGGTCAATAGATAAGTAGGTAATTAACGGTATTTTGACAAGCAAGAAAGCGTCACCTTTTTCTTACTGAGCATGGACAAAAAAGATGTTAATGCAATATCCTCTGTGAAACAATCGTCATTTTTACATTAGACTAGAAGAGAATTACAAGAATTAGTAAGAAATTTGTACATAAGCGTAAATGTGTTGTTATTGCCTTTGAGATGAAAGGTATTAGAAAAAAACCTAAGTTAGAAGATTCCTCCCGTTTCCAATTTTCCTGCTCTCTGCCACTTAAAAAGTAAAGTGAGTATTGAATTAATCCTCAGAGAAATACCTATGACTTCCCTTGAGACAAGGTGGTATGTCACATAACACTTAAAATAAAACCAATAAGTCGCAACTAACATACATAAGAAAATCATTAGCTATCTTGTTCTTCTTAAAAATTAATATGTACACACTTATAATAATAGTGGGTATTATTTCTAACAAAATCATTCACAAAAACAAACACAGCTATCGCCAACCTTTTCACAAAACGAACCATTAAAAAAATTAAATTGAATAATGTCTATGACTGTTTTTTTGCAAAGGGGCGTGGTTGACAGCGCTCGCTATAAATTATGTCAGAGCGAAACAAACGACTCGGGCGAATGGATGAATGAAACTGTGAAATCTGTTAAAAAAAAGACATTTGATTTTTACAAATGTGCGTGTGACCTTTTTTTGATTGTTGAGTTTATATGGTGTTGGCTGTAGCGTTTTATTGTACATTTTTAATATTTAAAGCAAGAAATGCCTACGTTAAAACTGTATTATTTTATGTAAGAATACGAAATAAATAAGACTTAAATTAATCGTTTTCAGTTTTTAACCTATTCGAGTTTTCAATAAATATTACGGTGATAAACGTTCAAAAAACTACCTACAAAAATGTAAAAATAGTAGTGTACCTACCTACAAATAAACGAAATTACTCTGCCGACTACAATTTTGTTCAATCGCGTTCAAAATTAGTCCATGTTGCTCAAACAGGATTTGACGGATCCAAAATGGCGTTTACTACAATTAAACTCCCCTACAGATTAATTCAAAACAGATACAAAATAATAATAAGAAGGGGATGTCACCAGGTGTGTCTACCCTTATGTATTTGGTGTAAATGAATTAAGTACTCTACCTAATGTATAATGGTGGTTTGGCGTCGCGTCTGTTTAGAAAAAGTTTGATGGGCAAAGGGCGTAACGATAAAACTTTTTTCAAGTATTTAAATTAGAACAAAGGGTTCATTCGAGTGATTAGGTTAAAGTCCTGTATACGGAAATTTATGCGCCTTTTTTCTGTGGTTGTGAAGTGTGAAAACCATGGCGTTTTAATTGTCGATGTCACGTTTTGTGTGCTCTGCCTACACCGTTTGGGAACACAGACGTGATCGTAGGTTATTTTTATACGTCCAAGCTAATATCACGAGTTTGAAACTACATAAGTCAAATTCACGTTTTGTCGCCTTTCGAAGCATAATTTTAGTCTGATAATGATGTAATTTTAGCGTGCTCAACAGTTTTTTAATAAAAATTTGAATAATTCTGCTAGAAAGTAATTTGTGTTCATTTACGTATTTGATATTGTAGTTACCTTAAACAATTTTAAAATAATACCCTTCGTAACATCGTTGTACATCATGCTCATTATTTCTTCAATTTTCTTTATGGAGTAAAATTGTAGCTTTGTATTTTTTTTGTATTCAAAAAAATAGTTTTAGACTAGTCTTATCAACAGTAGGTATTTTTGAGTTTATCTGGTGGGGGCTGTTTCACATTTACTTTTTTTAGGACTATTATTACAAACGACGGACATTAGCTGCCTAGTGTGAGGTATTAACTGCTAAAATTAAAATCCAACTAATTACACAGACTATTTACAACCTAAGTACCTACCTAGATTGGTCAAATAAAAATGCAAAAAATCCAGAGGTAGCAAACCACGAGCTAAACTGCAGCGACAATAAATGAAAATAATAAATAACTTCAACTACACATGGAATTTATCGCGACGCATAAAAACGGGGATTAAAAATAAATCGCTCGAATAAATTGCACCTCTGAAATTAAAACACTCCCTCACACGACACGCGTGACGGATCAAGCAACGAGCGGGTGCGTTGCGGAAATCAGTTAACATTGACATAGCGAGAGCGGATAGAAATTTGTACAGATATTTACGAAGATTTAACCATCATGTCTGGTTTAAACATAATAATTATAGATCTGTGTATTGTAAGAAAAATCAAAAGGAGGATAATGTAGTTACTACTAACTTCACTTAAAGCTAAGCGTCCACTTGTCGGTATCGTACGCATCGGACGTATTGCACGCAACGGATTGTAGTATAGATACTCATACAAGTGCGTCCACTTGTCCGCATCGTACGCATCGCATTTCGCGATACATCTGATTGAATCCGATGCGTCCGATGCGTGCGATGCGGACCTGTGGACGCTTAGCTTTTAAAAGAAAGGAAATACAGGTAGCAGGTAGGCCATAAATACAAAGTTAGGAACACAATTCGATCTACATATACCAGTCTATCTTTGAGTGACAGAGAGCAGCATCAGTCAGGATACAACAAAACTACTACTAAATTATAAATAAGGAATATAAAGGAGGATTACTAAAATATGGAACCCATCACCTAGATTCCCTTGAATGACGCACGGAAATTTAACGGAATAAACAAAACGCCAATCGTCCCGCCACCTCTTATGCCTCAGGCCACGCGAAGGCGGGGCGCGGGGCATTGTCCATTGTTCTTTTAACAGCCACGCTTGTTAGTGCACCGACGGTTGACGACGCCTGCAAGAGGTGTGATTAATAACGAGTTTCGGCGTCAAATCCGTCACTTAATTGGCGAACGCTTGACGCAAATTAATTTTCGTTTTTTTTTTTAACTCTACTTATGATTTTTTTTGTCAAACGCCACTTTGATTAGTTGTTTTCAAGTCAGCTTACACTATGAGCAATATACGTTTTAATCAAACTATACAAATTCATTCCCATAATCTTTTTCTAAATCATTATTTGAGTTGATTGAGGCTGTAGATGTGATTGGTACATACATCACTCCTGTATTCCCAAACGGGGTAGACAGAGCATACCAAAAGTTACATACCTAGTCAAAACCATAACTACTTCAATGAAGCGTGAACCATAGCCACTTTTAGTATGACTTTAGGTCGAAACATTGATGAAAGATGCAGAATAGTGTCAAGTTGCTAGCCTGTCGTCTAAACCAAGAAATTAATACTTAAACCATTCACAGAAGAAACGTAAGTGTTGTTAATCCAAGCCCGATACCACACGGGCAAAAGTTTTCATCGAAATAAAAAACGCTAAGAAATCGCAACGAAACCAATTCGGCCATAAGGCTTACCCCATCCATGCTTACAAGACTAGAATAATCAAAAACAAAAGAATAATTCCGACATTCGCATTCAATTCATGTTCAGTCCAAAATTATACAAGGCGACCGCAAAAAAGGGCCAAAACAATGAACTTTCCTCCCCCCTTAAAGCCTTAATCAAGGGACTGCCCCAAATTCGGCCACAAATTGCATCCAATTGTTCACTTTTTACCACGAGGCGTGTTTATAAGGGGTGTTGAGAAAAAAGGAATTATCTGGCGGACCAACGGTTGCGCGCATCTGACTGATGCGATGTGACGTCATTGAAGCCTATTGGCGTGAAAACGGGTGGGACGAATGATTGTAGTGTATCTGTAGTATTTGTAGTTTTGTAAAGGTTGACGGACGACCTCTTTTTTTGATAGTGATTTCAGATAATGAAAATTTAAAATAAGAACGTCGTCAAGATAAGTAGGTATCGAAATATCGGTTTACTTTGCCCACCCATACTAGACACATTTTAAGAATTGAAAGTTGAAGAATTACATAAAAAAGTTTTTATTAATGAGCAAAGTTACCATGTTGGAGCAAAGTTACCCTAGCTTATGATACCTATATAGTTATAGAAGTTTTGGTATAAAGATAAAAATGATAATATGTCATTTTCCAAAAAAAAAATCATACGTTTTTTTCAGTCGAACACTTCAAGTTAATCACTGAGTAAGAATTTGTCTACATAAAGTTCGTTGAGATATAAAAGAATGTTTATAAATTTTTACTTCTCTACAATTCTTAAAAATCTCTTCGCCGTTTTAAAAATGTGTTAACAATAGACAAGCCGCATCTTCAAGTGCCAGATAAAATTGCGGTTTGCAAAACACAAAACCCCTTTTTTCAAGAGGCTGTAAGCGGATTATTTTTTGGGTTAATTTTTTACTAAGTACTATTCGTATAGGAAAAGGATTAGTTGAAGTGCCTATTTATTTAGCAGCTGGCATTTTGTATTGCGGCTTTTTTATAAAATTGAGTTTTTTTTTTCAAATATGGATGAAAAGTGTGACTAGTAAATACGAGCGCAATTACATCATTATAATTACCTACATTGAGTCGTTCACCGAATGCTGCTTACGGTGATCGCAAAAGTGTAACAAACACAAATCGGTCGCATTTGGCGAGCGAAAGCTGTCAGAGTTACCAGACGTCTAGTGTGTTCAAGTCGATGGTGCAGTCGTTAATGAATTCGTTTGCGAGTTGTCGCGGAATGTATGGAGACTTGTCGACCATGGCAGTTGTGCAAACGTTCCGCTGGCGGCGCTGTCTCGCTTTCCATACAATTTTGCGATAGCTCGCAAACGAATTCGTTAACGACTGCACCATCGAAATTAACACACTAGACGCTCAGAGCGTCTAGTGTAATGAAAACGATGGTGAATTCGAAAACGATTTCGTTTGCGAGTTATCACGGAATCATATGGAGCACGGCAGTTGTGCAAACGTTCCGCTGGCGGGGCTGTCACATGCTGCATGCATGCTGTCATACCATGTAAGTAGATGGTATTATTGACTGACAGTCGGTCAGACCGAGTTACTTTCTCCAATCTAAGTCGCAAAAATCGTCATTTATTTTTGAATCCTAACAGATTGTATTATTTGGAACTTTTTATCTTTCAACTTACCTATAGCATTTTTCTCGCGTTTTCTTGACAAGTCAAACAACTAAGAGTGCTTTTAACCAACAAGAACAATGTCTTGAAATAAGTAGCTTTTTACTCGAGAGTGAACAATTTTTTTCACGTGAAAAAGTGGGAAATATGACTTATTCCAATACTTAATTCTATTTTCGTTCGGTTATAACAGTATGTCGGTCAAATTACGAAAATAGCAGTGGTCCCAACAACGCAACCACAACCAAATCAAACTCATGCGCAACGAAAGATCGACATTAATTGTTAGGTAGCGGTATTCGGCAATTCATATCAAAGAGTGGTTTTATTATACCGTGCACTAACAAAACGCTAATGATCTATTCACTGGCACAATTAGAATCAGATCAATTGTTTGAACGAGGAACGGGTGAATGATATTGTTTGTAACGGATTTTACATGGAAACTCGAATGTGGGTCGGTTTTTGAAATTAGAACACGAACTGGTGGGTAGATTGATATGAATAAAATTACTGTAGGTACTCAACCACAAAGATTGCACATCGGCCTTCTCGTCTAAATTCGGCAATGTAGAGCGTTGTCTCGCCCTAACTTGCTAGGAGCCTGTCAGTGTTATACCCCTTCCATCTATATTTAAACCTGAAATTATGCTAAAAGTGACCAAGAAACGTGAAACAGTCACGACTTTGGTTTTGTAACGTTGCCTGTGCTCTGCCTACCCCATCAGAGAATACAGGCCTATTAACTAACTATTAACATGGCCCTTGAAACTCCTTCCAACCCTCACCAATTCCCTCCCAATAATAGTGGTTCCAAAATTCGGTAGTAAAATCTCTTATAGACCACCATCTTGTTCTAGACGAGCTCATGCACAGCGCGGCGATGGGCGGAGGGGCGCTCTTCGGGTGCTCCTCCGCCGGCCACAGTGGAGTCAACCAGCTCGGAGGAGTCTACGTCAACGGGAGGCCTTTACCCGACTCCACGCGGCAGAAGATCGTGGAGCTGGCGCACTCGGGAGCCCGGCCCTGCGACATCAGCCGCATCCTGCAGGTCTCCAACGGCTGCGTCAGCAAGATCCTGGGCAGGTCAGTTGCACTTTTGTACTTCATTAGTACTAGTAGTGAGATACCGCCTGTAGTGAATTAAACAGATTTTCATATCAAGATTAGCTGGACGTGTTTCGGACCAATTCTTCACCCATCTGGAGTTACGCGCCACGGCAGCAGATAGCCGCGCACTGCGCGCAACTAACCACGTTGTCGCCATCACACTTGAGTGCGAGTGCGCGTCTGTCCGCTGTCGTGGCGCGTAGCTCCAGATGATAGGTTACAGATTGACCCGAAACATGTCGAGCTAATCTCGGTAGTATAAAAAACGTGAGTAGTTTAAGACATTTAGATAAGTACCAAAAGACGTTTCTCAGCTTGACTTTCTGTTAAAGATTTTCAATAAAATTGATGAAGCGAGAGATAGTAAAAATCTACAGTAAACAATTTACCAATGAACCAGAAATCAACAGGTAGGTCATCTTTAATCGGTGTAGTTGGACAAAACTTCACTTAATGAAGCTAACAGATAGCATCGCAAGAGAAACCGTGAATTCCACGAGTTACTAAACAGATGAAGATAAGGTATTACTTCAAAATCGGCAATTCATCCACTACTAACCTTATGCCGCGAAGTACCGCTAAGCACCCATAACAATGAAAGTACTACCCCGACAGGCATAAACGAATTATTTAGCACAAAACCTATTGTCGCCTCAACAAAAGTCGAAGAATCGATCCAAGAACTAAGGGGTCAAATTCCGGGGCCACGCGTTAACAAATTGACGGAATTCCCATAATACCGCCCAAGGAACCGCACAATGGTTCTAGCAAGTATTGTCGCGGACAAAATTAAGGAATATTTTCAATGAATTAATCAATACAATACGAGTTTGAGTTTGCATTCCCATAGTGTATTGTTTTTGAATGCGTCGTGTGCGCTCCGGGGGCCTTTCCCGTACTGGGAACGCATCGGGTGCTGGGCTAGGGTGTTCTAATTTCCCACTTTATTGTTTGATTGCGATTTTATCTGGATCACGGAGGATTCCGACCCTCGCTCCTTGAGCCTGAGTGTTTATTGTAACGTCAATGGGATTCGATTGTTTTTGTAATCGGAATGCAACTGACAAGCGTAGAATTACAGCCCCGCTGTGGGAAATAGCGGCTGTAGTCGTTCAGAGATGCAAAAATTCCATTGAGATCTCTAAATCTATTCCTAATGTTACATAAAATCCTAAAAAAAGGTAGAAAGAATATTTCAGATATACATTTAAGTACATATGGTAATTAATACGATTGCAAATGCTATTTAAATAATCAAAACTTTAAAAAAGTGTGAGACAAAGAGCCCAAATGTCAATCGAGAACAATAAAACTTGTGAACGACGTCAATCAAAGAAACTTCGCCTTTTTAATACACGGTATGCCTTTCAGGGCTGTCCCACGACCGCCCCTAAATAAAAATCAAAATACAACATTATTTCCTAGTAATTGGCACCCCTACTGAGGGAGACTGCTTGACGCCACTTCGAGAGATCTTATAGGAAAGCAAATTACGCCGGGGCCCTAAAATATGGCACTTGGGACACATGTTGTTATTTTTCATGTGCAAACAAATTCGAGAACTGTTTTTTTATTTCTTTTACACTTGATATTGTTAGAAGTGGACGCAATGTGTTTGTTTGACGTTTGTCTTAATCGTATTCGATACTCATTGCAGTTACATTTCCTCGGCGCTTTTTTCTCTATGTGCGTAGTTTACAAAGAAGAAGTGCCTTCATTTAGTGTTTACTTGTGTCTTTTGCTTTTTAAACTTCTCCAGCCTCCTAAGGCCTATAGTCATGTATATGGGACGAATGTCATAATAAGTTCAAACGATCAAGTAAACTTTTGGTGCTGGGGCCAAGGAGGCTAGGAGAAAACTTTTTAAACACACTGAAACTTTTCGATCGGTTGTATAAAAATGTTTTCTTATGGTATATTTCTCGTATACCTAGCTCTTAAGACTTAAACTGGCAGCAAAAGCCGTTTTTCCCATACTCCCCGGGTTCTTATCGTGCCAATTACCAAAGGGTTCTGGAAAGGGCAAGCGTGGCGGGACTCCTAATTAAGGGCTGCCCCGCTGTTAAGTTTGTATAGAACTTATGCATTCTTGATAACTTTTGAGTTTTTTTTTAAGTTCTGAAAGTCGATGTTTTCTCACTTGACGAGAGTTTGCACATGAGTGAGTTTGATAATAATTTAGTCATATTTTTAAAAGAAGTTTTGTAAATTTGTTTTGGTACTAGTTTTTTTTTTAACTTTATAACAAGAATACAATTTCGTGACAAAGTTATGATACAATTTAAAAATGAAAGTAAACAGTAGAAAAAGTGGCGAAAACCAAAGTAAGACAACATTCTTTTTTACTTTTTGCGCTTAAATTATATTTTCTGTCCCTTTTACCTAACTGCTCAATTCTATAACAACAATAACCGATTCTAAGTAAGCCCACTCATAAGTACAATTGCATTACATCAGTAACTTAGTTGCATTTGAATAACCACTTCAGAAACAATCTCAGATAAGCCCCCTTTTGCCCCCGAAAATGTTATCTACATCGCCCCTGCATTGGTTAGCTATGTCCCGAACTCACCACTGTGCGGATTCAAATGTATCGCGCTGTGCAATTTCATACAAAGTCGCCATACCCACTGTGAAATTTTACGCAATTTTCGGGTAATATCAAATTAATGTTTTTGCATTGTCAGAATTGACTGATTTCAATCTATTCGGCGTTGTTTGACAGAATAACTCGACGGGCGATTCGGCGGTTGCGGACAGTTCACTCAGTTAGCTCAATAATGCTGGTTTTAGTCTATTTGAGGCATTGTTGAGCGGTGTTTTAACTGTTAGCAAATTACTGTTGCTGCGTTTATTTGCACAAACTAACCGCGGTGTATCAAGACGCGATGCGATAAATATTTCAACACATCAATGTAAAATCTCTTAATAGATAATACAGTAGAACCCGTTTAAGACGATCACGTTTAATACGATTTCTCGCTTAATACGCCACTTTACGCCAGTCCCTGCAATTTGAGACATATTTTCATACATTTCTTAACGCTTAATACGATTCGTCATCCCGTTTAATACGCGGGAGCCCGAGCCGAGATGCCCATATTGTCAGTCTCGAGAGATGCTGTTCGAGGCATTTGCCCCCTTCAGTCTTCCCGCTCCCGAGTGGGCCCTCAGGCCTCATTGGTCGTCTTCTGTGCTACGTCAGACTTCTGGTCCACCATTCAGTGACGTCGCAACCCGGTTTTAAAAGGCGTAAGGCCGGCGGTGTTCCAGTGGGCCGTCCTGAGTCGGCTAGTCACTCCAGGCTTGCAGAGTGGCTAGCCGTTTCAAGAGAAATGCCACTGGGTTCTGGCCGGCTTGGATCTCCTGAATGAACAGGATCAGCTCCTGTGTCGGCACTCTCTCGCTTTCTAAAATGTCCGAGCTTCGCTCCGCCTTCTCCTTTCCGGGAGCGAGTGGCGCCCGCTTGGCTCGGCCCGGCTGTAGGTGCGGGCTGACCTCGGCGGAGGCTGCCATCTTGGCTTTTGTGCTTCCGCGCTTACGCCTTCTCTATTGACAGGAACAGCTCCCATCGTTGGCTTGACATGAGGAGTATATATACCAAAATTAAAACATGTAGAATGTTTTTTTTGCCTTTCCCGCATAATACGCTTTCTCGCTTAAGACGCGTTTTTGTTAGGGTCCCTGAGAAATCGTCTTAAGCGGGTTCTACTGTAATACACAACTCATCATCACCTCAACAAACAAACATAAAAAGCGTTTAAAACATAATTGAAAGTTCGCCGACCTTAAATAAACTGCCAGTCAATTAAAATGTAATCTACGCACCCTCGCAACGCGAAATCTGTCGCCCAAGGCGAAAGCGATTACCGAACTCTATAGGCCCCACAGGCCCTTTTCGCTAGGGCCTAACCGACGAATCGACGAATGTTCGGCAGATGACATTGGGATTGCGATTCGATATTGTTTATTTGGGGTTAACCTATTGTGGCAGTTTCGGTTACTTTTGAATTCAGGTCAGTATAAAATGTTGAATCAATATTATGATTGGTTCGATGAAAGCGGAAGTCCGTTTAACATTGCACAGTTATTTAAATTATTGTATATTGAATGAATCCCTAGCAGATAAATATGTCAAATAGGACATTCACATCTAAAAATGTCTTGATCTAATGCTTTTCCACACTCCCTTTCCTTATTTTCGTGACGATTCAATTTCTTTTTTTCATCTTGATATACTTAAACTACTTTCAAATGGCCGTCCTGAATTCCTGATGTCACGCTCAAAATTGTATAAAATATCCTAACCTAAACCTTAAATTCCATTGGAATAGCGTAATAATTTCAAATTCATCCATTTCCCATCCGTTTTTCTGATCTCAAATATCGGCACATTTCAACATACCCTCGTTTGCAGCCACTTATCCCTAATATCTACATTGTCAATGCTACAATGGTATCTCGACATTCGAAGTATCGACACATGTCGATCACACAATGCCGTTCTCGAGTGCTTACATCCTTACTGGCAACACTGGTGGAGGAAAACAACCTCAAAGATACGACGCTTATAGTCCCGTTTTGCTTGGAGTCGATTGGGTATCGAAAAGGATAAATAGATACTAAAATCGACAGAAACTCTAACGTTTTTGACTTAAGGTTGGCTTTCGTTTTGTATCTGAAGGTTGGATTACATATTCGTAATTGTATTTTAATGTTTATCGAGTGGTTACGGATGTTAAAAAAGTTTAGTTACACATTTTTACAACATTGTTAAATTTGAAAATTATTTGTCCGCGTTTTCGTCTGTGATAAACCACTGGGTCGACGTTTTTTTATTGATGTATAAAAAATAAAAGTTGACGTTCAATATTTCAATTCAAACTAGAACAATCGAGCCATTTCACGCAGTCAAAGGCTTGCAAAGGCTAGAATTTCTGACGCATGACATGTTCAGTGTTAAAAATATATACCGTGCTGTTTTGACGTTTTAGCCGCGAGCTTTTTATTTTTAACGTTTTCATGAATTTTCGTGTGTTTTTATTTTTATATGGCTGAAACTACTCCCATGTACTGTCCAGACTAAGTTCAGCATTGCACGCTGATATTTTATTAATGTGGAGGTCCAAGTCTGCGTGGACAGTGGATACTACTCGAAAGTAGATTCTTCACAAATATTTGTCATACACTATTTTTAACTAAATATTACGTTACTCAGATAGTGAACTCAGTTTCAGATAGTCACACCACCACCAAGATTTTGAGCTCACTATTCAAATAGAGAACGCACTATTCAGATAGTGAACTCACTACTACTCAGATAGCTACCTTACTACTCAGATGAAAGTGACCTCACCACTCAGATAGTGACCTCATCACTCAGATATCCACTTTACTACTCAGATAGTGACCTTACTACTACCCTACTCATTTCATTAATCGTGTGTTTTACGCTCTCACAACATGCCCAAGTCCAAACTAAGCTCAGCTTTGCACGCAGATATTACGAGACGGGTTCCATCAAGCCGCGAGCCATCGGGGGGTCCAAGCCCCGGGTGGCCACGATCCCGGTAGTCCAGTGAATTACTAACTACAAGAGGGAGTGATCTCACTACTTAGATAGTGACCTCACTACTCAGTTAGTGACTTCACTACACAGATAGTGACCTCACTACTGAGTTAGTGACCTCGCTACTTTAATAGTGAACTCACCACTCAGATAGTGACGTCACCCCTTAGATAGTGAACTCACTGCTCAGATAGTGACCTCACTACTCAAATAGAGACCTCACCATTCAAACCAGTGCTTATTCGTGTGTTTTACGCTCTCACAACATGCCCAAGTCCAAACTAAGTTCAGCTTTGCACGCAGATATTACGAGACGGGTTCCATCAAGCCGCGAGCCATCGGGGGGTCCAAGCCCCGGGTGGCCACGACCCCGGTAGTCCAGAAAATCGCCGACTACAAGAGGGAGTGCCCCTCGATCTTCGCGTGGGAGATCAGGGACCGTCTTCTCAGCGAGAACGTGTGCAATAACGATAATATACCTAGTGTGAGTATTTATTTCATATTTTTACGTCTTCTTTGGTTTTCCTAGGTCATATTCTTCATCGTCACAGCGACCCATTACGTTAAATACCTATACCAATGATTTTAGGTTGTTTCATGCCATAGCTTTATAGATGAACCCAGAATTATAAAGCATTTTCCCAGAATTACATATTCCCAAATGGGTAAGCAAAACATGCAAAACGTCAAAATCATGACTGATTCAAGTTTCGCAGCCACTTCAAGCATATTTTTAGATTTTAAGATAAGGATGCTAGTCTGTCGTCTAAGACATACCTAACTAAACCTATTTTAGTTGCCTCTTACGACATTCACGGAAGGAATGGATGGTGTGTTGTCGAGTTTGGAACGTCCAATAAACGAAACGAGCCAATATCTCTCAAAAGGATAGCAACACATGTAAGCTTGCCTCTTCTCTTTATAGAAAAGAGTAATAAAAAAACTAATTTACCAATGTTAAATGAACTGTCTAACTCGCGATATCGCAAGTTGCCCCTAAACTGTTTTATGTAATCGTTTTTTATCACTTGATACATCTTTTAAACTTGACATTGGCTTAAGAAAACAAAGGAGTGACGTCAAATTGTTTCAGTGACTTGAACTAGCTTATGTAACTAACTATAATTACAACACTTAAGTATTTAATCATGATAGAGATCTCATGAGATCCGGTGGCCTTGACATGTCATGCTTTGCAACAGTAACGTTCGTGAATGACATTATTGTGCCTGTCAAAACAACCTAAGTAACTAGAGCGAGATTTGAAGTGGGGATGTCAGGAATGCTGGTCTATGACACCGACTGTAAAATTAAGTTTTTGATGGCAGCTTTAACTTAATGCGATGCAAATACAAATCTTACCTACAGTTTCTGAATGCATACTTATTTCCTTTATTTGCATCACACGGCATTGCGTCATGTCCAATTTCATAATTTGTAATTCATCTGTTTTGGATCTCTTTGCGATATATTTTGATTGCGTACACGTAGAGGTTTGACTTTTTCATGTCTTTAAGAGACCGCAGAACTTATTGATTGAAATTTATTGCACTGTTATACCTCCACACATTAAAAAAAAAGGCTCTTGACAGATAGACCGATTAACGGACAACGAAATAATCCTGCAAAAGTTCATGCTTTCCTTTAGAGGCATGGTACCCTGAAAAATTATCTTGGAATATACACGGGTCATTGTCAAGCCTGCCAATTTTTTTCGCTAAAAAATGAAACACGTGATTTATAAAAATCAAAGGTATATTACGACTCTTACTCTAACTTGCAACAGAACTGAGTATCATTCAGAGATCAATTATTCGAAAAAAACGATTTAAAACGAAATAACGATATTTTGGTTCCACCGAAAAGACTAATATGTCCACCAAGTGGACTAATTATGTTAATTAATAATAAATAAACAAAACAAAAAGCGGTAAACATGTTAAACAAAAATAACGTTCATGATATATTCTCATAATCATGAAGAATCAGACACGTAAATACATTCAAAAAGTATATAAAAAATATTTTGTGTCTGTCTACCGAAATGACAATTCTTTTCGGTGGACCAAATATGCCTTCGTCCTCCGAAGACTAGGAAGCCTTCAAGTCTTCAAGAAGTATGTATGAAAGTGGGGGTTTGGTGGCTCTTCCTTGTTTTAACGTTGACGTATCCAAACTTTCAGAATATACGTCCAAAAATTGTATACTTTTATGAACATTTTTTTCAATCAACAAACAGACTGCACTCACTAATTTTTAATGGTTGCTGCATTCTGAAGTCATCAACTTCTTTCTAAGTAAGTAAGTTTCTTTGCTTTCAACATTCTTCTGTTTTTCACTGCAATACGTTCACCCATTTCATGGTACTAAAATAACTAGAATCGAAGGCGGTATTTTGCGTACGATATACTTTTAAGTTTCTTTTTCTATATGGTTTTTTTTCTGCATCGTCGTGCATCATTCCATTTTTCCTCCAAAGCGTATTTTGTATGTTTTTGTTAAATCTTCTACAGTTTTCTTTTACCTTTACAGAATTTACGTTTAAACGTGTATTCAGTCACTAGTCATTTACGGATAAAACAAAAAAGGAATCAGAAGCTAGTTTTTAAAGTTATAATAAAAAATTAAACCAAATTACAAGAAATCAATCAAAATACAATCATTTATCGTTTGGGTTTACAAAAAGTCCACCAAAAAGACGTCCACCGAATGGACTTTTTCCGCAAATATCATTCACAACACCAGCCATTTAAAGGATTATTCAAAAGGCAAGGCATATTTACAATGTTTGAATGCTTAACTAATTATTAAAAACGTTTTGTGGATTTATAGCGATGTACTTACAAAATACAGCAGTAACCGGAAAGACAATTCAACATTGACACCACCAAATATTCTTGTTAACACAACAATATCGTCTGCTGCGCACAAGTCACGGCAAAATGGCTGCTAACAGGGATAGTACGATAGTGAATGAGTCAAATTATATGTTCCAGTTTATTCATTTGACATTTCCCTAATTTTTCTAGAATTTAAAGTAATGTCCACCAAAAAGACAAAAAATGTTGTGACAAGATTCAATGATGCAAAAAATGTGTTTTATTTCCATCTAATTTTTTAAATCCTAATAATGTTGAATGGAAATCATACATTGATTAGGGAAACATGGCATTTTTGTACAATAATAAAAGAGATGTATTTTTTTAAAGCCACATTCTATTAACAGGTGGAATCCGGACAGTCCACCGAAGTGGACTTTCAGTTACATTTGTGGTGATAAACAAAACAAATAATTACATTTATAGAAAATATGATATAGTATAGTCTAGTACGTTTCCTGTACTTTATAGCTATGATGTAAATTGAATGCAATTATTAAAAATGTTTTATATAATTACAAATGGACATGTTTTTTTAGGGTTATGACAATGACCCACACCAAGGATGTCTATGGCATTGCTCTAGTCCCATTTCACAGGCATACGAAACATCTACGCCAAAAAAAGTCACTTAAAGTTAACACATGCCCAGTGGGTCAGCGTCAAAATAATCCGGACAAAACCCCAACAAATTCTTAATCCAATTTTGCGATTAGAAAAATTTCACGTCACAATCGCAGCATATGTTGCGGGTCGGACACGGGTTCATTGTCCTGGACCTTTACAAGATGGACCCGAGGACCCTACTCAGTATAGTATAATGCGTATTCTGCGCATTATTGATGGTCGCATCCAAAATTGCCGGCCGATATGTTTGATGACGTTTTATTAGGTTTTTGTGATGTCCATACAAATCCCAGTCTATTATGGGAGTCCATAAATTTCTGGGACTATTATTTGGAGTTGCATTCGCTAATAAACTCAATTTTGTTGTTGACATTGTAGTCTCAGGTCGGTTGTGTCAATAAGCAGTTTCTATTTTGTGATATCCAGGTGATGTTATGACATTAGCTGCCTTAACATGAGATAGTTAATTTAAATAGACAGAATAAATTTGAATCTGCTTATTATGGGAAGATTCAACAAATAAAATTAACAAATCCGGCGCCAGTGAATATAAGTCATCCTTTCTGGTCCGCTATACCTTCAGTTACTAAATATCGTATCAATACAGGTACATCTTTTAAATCAGAAGATAATGTTCGCAAAATTGGTACAAGGTCCTTCGATAAGTTTCCAGGGTGTCAATACACATCACACGCTTTCAATTAAACTTGGAAATCTTAAAATAAGCAAATGCCAGGAATAGACTGTCAGCTAAACTCGGTACTCCGTACAATCTTTGTGAACTTCAAGAAACTTCGGCCTTTAAATACATCGGGTATAATTAACTATGCCACGACCGACAACACGAAAAAAACACGATCCCTATGAAAAGTATCGCTCACGAGATTATAAATAAAGCTGTGTGCAAAATGACACGACGGGTAATCGAACCAGACGCGGGCGACATCTGCCTGGCAAAAAAGACTTAAAATTGTATTTTTTCAAGCCAATATCCACGACAATAATGTCACAACTCCATTCCTATTTCGCTCAAAGCGACGCATTATGTAAACACTGATACAATGAAAGCCGCTCGAAAAAACTTTTTGTAATTCCGAGTGTCGATTCGGGTTCGAGGACGTGTTGTGTGTCATCTGCGGACAGAACAAAAGAGGCATTACTCAGTTAAAAACAAACGTAAGTTCAATGACCTTAACATTATTGGAGGACTAGATAAAACGTGTATAAAGTGTCGACAACATACATCTAGTTACCTACATCCACCCCCGCTTAACAAGAGGACACAAAATCGAAATACCGTAAGCCCCTAGGAGATTCGGCGCCAAAGGGGCTATTTTTATGACTGTCGTACCTACGCACGCGGCCCACTGGGCAAATAGGTGAGCGGAGCGGCGGATCCGCAGACACATGTGTTAGAGCAGGACGGTTACATGTCGTGCGTGACGTCGTCTAGTCATAACGGTCGAATGGGCGTGATGTTTCTTACCAACAGAAAGCGGACAAAAATACGAGGAACAATCGATTATTGCTTGGAGGAAAAATGGCATAACTGCGGTTGAGGCGGGGGGCGCGTTGATTACTCTCGCGTACATATCCATACCTACTGTATATGTATGATTGTGTATGTATTCGTGCCTGTGTATTGAGAAAGTTGTGTAGAAATGTAAAGGCTCGAAATGAACGGAATTCTTAGTCGAGCGCTTCGATCTCAAAGTGATGCAAGGCAGTAAGTTGAACGTTGTTGCGACAGTTCCAGAAGCGATAGCAACTCGATTTAACTAGAGCAACTTGCAGAGAAGGCTTCCTAAAAACTTTTGTTTGTTTTTGTGTTAAGTACTAAATAAGTAGGTGAAATGTACAATCACGCCTGAGATCCCAAATGAAGTAAGTACCCAGAACACACGAAACATAACCGACTAAACCACGAAGTGACTATTTCACGCTCTGCAACTGCTTATTTTTAGCATAATTCAGATAATAAACGGAAGAGGTAGAGTAGTGACAGGTCGCCAGTCTGTCGCCTAAAGCTAACCTAAGTTGCCTTTTGCTACATCCATCCACGGAATAAATGGAGTGGTTTTTTTTCTATCCCGACACCGCACAATTTACCTACTAATAATTAATAGATTAGCGATTTATGTTCTGAATCAAAAAACAATTTCATGTGAAACGTCAGAATCAACCTAAACATGAACGGAATTATTAAAGCCTGATTATCCAATATCAAAGTCCGGATACTTTTCATTACCTATGCAAGCTTTTTAATACAATTGATTCTACTATCATACATAAACAACATCAAAATCATCCACAAACCCTATTCTCGTCCAGAAAATTCCTTCACAAATTCTCAAAAGCGCACCTACGTCGTTTTTCCCCGCGGCGCGATACTATAATTCCCCGTTCACGCGTGAATGCACAGAACATTTGTTGCCTCTTTCACACGCGCACACTTCGCCCTATCCGCACCTATCCCTGCCCTTGTCTTACGGATTAACGTCAACTGCTTATGCCATAGGAATTGACGGCTAAGTCCAGAATTTATGAAAAGGGAATTTTCATCAAAATAGGTAATACAAGTGTTGTTTCATGAATATTAATAAGTATGACGTTTATGTTGGATTGTATTAACATAATATTGCAGTGTTCGTTCGACGCGGTGTGAATTGACGTTGCAATGTTACTAGAAATAAATGTGATGTTTAACCTAAGTTAGGTAGAACACGGTCTCTGTTGTAAATGTAACATAAATTACATGTCCAGTTATTATTACATACATACCCACATACTAACATCACACCTGTATTGCGAAATGGGGTAGGTAGAGCACGCAAAACGCTACACAGACAAAACAGTCATGGTCGACACACAATTCATATTTCATGGCCACTTCTAGCTTTTCTTTTAGGTTCTAAGTTAGCAGGCACAATAGTGACACTACTAAAGGCATATCAATAGTTAATTTAAACTTGAAAACGTATCAAACGTCCCATGATAAAATAAGTAAACTCGCAGTTTATTAAAATACCTAACATGCTCTCAACTTTCAACAACAAAAAGAAACTGGCCACTAACAAATGAAAAACAAATTCAAAGTCTGTTAAACACAAATTAAAGGCACGTTCTCAATTTAAATGTGGCGTTCGATCGCACAGTGGGTTAACTGTAACCCGACACCGCCAAAACGCTACCGTCGAGCATTTTCGGGGCTTCGACGCGTAAAGTATATTATGTAACCAGGTTTTGTTTTCGTTGACACGCAAAACGGTTGTAAATGAAGTGTGGTGTCCATTACTTGCGTGTGGCATTATAGGCTACTGGTGTTCAAATAGGCTTACATGGTGGTTCGCTTCGTAATGCAAGTAGAATAACAATAAATTGTCTACAGTAGTAAAAATGTGTTACATACTCCGGAGCAATTATTCCTTCTTAACGTTTCCACATTTTTTGGAAAAAAGGCAGTAACTCAAAACACAAATACAATACCTACTTAAAATCTTAAGCTTCAACTAGACCCTTTTCACCCAAACGCGAGTCACTGTACTTACATAAATATGTAGGTACATACCTACATGCATACATCACATTTGTAATCTCAAACGGAGTACCTATTTCACACTTTGCAAACACTTTTAGCATAATTTTAGGTTAAAGATAGATAAAATAAAGAAGCATAATAGAGACAGGTCGCCTGTCGCCTAAAACATACCTTTACTTTCCTTACTCGCCTAAGAGGCGTCATACATGTAAGAATTGGAAAGGTAACCGACATCACTTATTTTCCAAATAAAAAGTTAACTATACCTACCCTACTAACGTTTGAGATCATAAACAATAATTAACTCTTCATGTCCCATGCACAGTGGGTCCAACCCACCGTTTCATTGCTCAAACTGTTCCTACTGTCCCTCTCGGGCCCTCGGTCACGCGAAGTTACTCTTTAATTCACGACAAAAGCGACACAGTCCAGGGGGAGTGATTAACGTCTAAGGTTAATTATCAGGGCGCCCTGGGAATACGGTGTGGAGGAATGATTACGTGTTGAAGGTAACTAAACATTTCCTAGTTGAATAATGACACGCAAAGCGGTGATACCTGCACGTTTTTGAGTTCTTGTGGACTATGTGGTTTTGTGAATTTAAACAAATCAAGCCAACCACATCTATACTCCGTTTCATGTAACATTGGACACTTTAGTTTTGTTAACGCGTGTGATGTCGGGTTTAGACACCTCTCTTTTCTTCCGTGGATGTAGTAGGAGGCGCGACTATGGAGATAACTTAAGGTATCATCTAGGCGACAGAATAGCATTCTTACTTACCTTGAAAGTAAAAACCTAAAAAATATGCTAAAAGGGGCAACTAAAGGCGAAATAGTCTTCGTTTTGTCTATGTAACGTTTGCTGTGCACTGTCTACCCCATTTGGGAACACACGCGTAATGTACGCACGTTTAATTACCACCAAAAACATTGCCAAACTTATTACTTACTAGACAATTACTTCAAAAATAGGTTTAAAACCCGCTATTGCAAAAAAATCCTAGCAACACGCTTCCGCACTCGCAAAAACCCTCAACCGACAACAATTTAACATCCATAATGAAGCCGGTGAGAGCTCCATCAGCGAACTATCCAATCTCAGAGCTAGAGAATGGCAAAAAACCGCCCCAACCAACACACCCTAACCGCTTTCCACCCGGGAATCGAACCCGGGTCTCCGCGGGTTAAGCACGCTAAAATGTTTATAGATAATACCAATGTAGGTAATAGTAATTCTAATGGGGACGGACCCTCTCACGGAATTTGTATTCAACGTAATGGCTTTTGTCCGGATATCTTGTATCGGTTTGATGCTGAATGGGACGGGAAAAGTGTAACGGCTTAATAGGGGGATTTTCATTTAAGTTCCTTTTTTTGGCCCGGAGATTAATGAGCTGAACCAGTGGGCGCCGTTTTGTAAATTGAGCAAAATGATCACAGTAAGGTAAAAGTACCAATGCTCGACGCCTCAACGCCCAGTAGATGACACCCATCTGTCACCTGTCTTCCTATGACATAAGGTTGCAAGTGCAAAAATATTGGGTTAGTGTCGAGCACAGGGATAAGCTAAGTACCATCATGCCTTATCAAATGGGGTAGGCAGAGCACACAAAACGCTGCATAGACAAAACCATGACTATGTCACGTTTTGTGGCCACTTGTGTCATATCTTTTTAGGTTTGAGTAGGCAGGTAAAATAGTGACAGGTTGCTAGCCTTTCGTCTAAAATATACCTTACCCTATCTCTTCAGTCGCCTCTTACGACATCCACGACACAATTCGGAAAATAAATATTTCTAAAAAATTAGCTCTGGAATGCCTTCGAATCTTATTTTTTACATAAAAAAAGCTTGTATTAGCAAAAATGATCTAAACTGCCACTATTTTTTCTGGACCACCAACGGTCGGATCTCTAACACTATCGCTCGCTAGATGATCTATCGCCATGTCACGTAATGAGGCGCGCGCGCGGCGTTCGTGACACCTGTCAACTGTCAACTGTCAACTTCGAACAGGACGAAGCCAACGCGCTTTGAAGGAGCAAAACGGACCTTAAAGCTCTAGTCACAGGGTTTCTTACCGTAAATTTTATTTTAAGAACATGAGACGTTCTGTTTTCAAAGTTTAAAGCTGATGGCAAGGAACGCCCGCGCACCGAATGATCTATGAGAGCTATCACTGCGAAATATGATACGTTAACTTTTAATTAGATGAAGATTTTATCGATACTTGTTGGTTATTTGGTTTAGTGTTATAATTACTTTTAAAGGAATTAATGATTGGTTTATGGGATCCGTGTGGTGTCGGGTTTAGAATAACACCTCTCCATTTCTTCCGTGGATGTCGTAAGAGGCGACGTGGGTATATATATTTTTACCAACAAGCTAGCGACCTGTAGCTATTATATCTGCCGACATAAAACCCAAAAAAAATATGCTATAAGTGGCCACAAAACAGCCATGGTTTTGTCTTTGTAGCGAATTGTGTGCTCTGCCTACCCCATTTGGGAATACAGGCGTGATGAAGTATGTATGTTGTTTATTATTGTAGTTTCTCGTGCGTTAGGTCTGGTTGGAAAGAAATTACATAGTCTCTTTTTACGCTATTAACAGAAACCAGCGTCGATCCATTCGCAAAGAAAAACACGACGTCTCGGTACAAGTTCTCAAAACAAACACGCCTCTTGAAACTTGGCAGACGATAAAATTATCAAAATAGACGTTTTAGGTACTGCGCAGACGACAGGCTATCCGCGACGCACTTTTTAATCTGTGAAAGTAGAACCTTTGCATGCAGTAACGCACTCTTGAAAAAAGTCCGGCGCACAATGCATAAAATGCAGACTTTTCGTGCGTCGCAGACTCGATCGCACAAAAAGTGTGCGCAAGGTCGAGAAACGAAAGTACGGTGTCGTTTTACCCCTTGGCGAGCGTGCCAGCCGTATCGGGTAACCGCCATGTACGGTAGTTGCCAGATTTCAGGCTTGACTTACCCGCGTTTCGATATTCTTGACAGCTGGTAATTATTGGATATGTCGGCTGGGGATAAGGAGACGACTGATAAGCTAATTTTTGATACGTAATTGCGATTTGTGATAAGGTTAAAGGATTTGGTTGCGGTGACTTTTATACTATATCTATATTTATAAATTGAGATAGGAGTACATAAATGCTTAATATTTTAGTTAAAGTAGTTGACGCCTTGACAAATAAAATTTATTGACATTGACAAATTTATTGCTGCGAATTGATTGAAAATTGGAGTATTGTTAAGCACTCGGACATTATAAATCAATTGTTCTGACGAACTAATCTCAATTCCGTAAAAAAAATCAAATTAAAAAAGTATAAAGTACCTCAAACATTACTGAAAAAAAAATGCCGAGTCTTATGTAAACATTCCAAAAACTATTTACGTAATTTTGCCCAGCGCGTCCTTCTGCTAAACCACTGTGCAGATCCAAACTACCGTAGCCAATGGCCTCAAAAACTTACGATCAAAGTTGGCTAAAAATATATTTTTTAAATCTCTTTAAAGCCCCCTGCACACGCACCGTGTGTTGGGGAAAGTTTTAGACCCGTTATACACATCAGTGAACACTAATTCGGGTTGCTCGGAGCAAAAAGGGTGTACGTTACCGGCAGGGAAAAATGAACCAAACGACTCGTCAAAATGGTCTTAATGTCTATCACATAAATATTTTTGACCTTTAAATATTTGATTATTTAATTTTGCGACTTTAGTTTGAGATGCTGGCTCGAAACTTTGAATTTTTTTTTAATGTTAAGTCATAATTAGGTACATAATTAATAACCAACACAACACGGATACTTACCGACGCGATAACAAGGAACAAAGTGAAATTAGTGCAACAAAAATATCGCTAACCGATACACAAAACCAATTAGTTAACAATTCCATGAAAAAACGACGGCTGCGTGCGTTCTTGCGTAATAATGTGGAAGAGGCCGAATTAGGCCCGCCATTGCTCAAATAATGACATCTGACCAAATACGATCAATAGATAAAAGAAAAAAAAACAACACGTGCTGCTTTTAACGAAATTTGGACGATATTCCACATTTTTACCAACACTTTTATGATAATTCTCAAGTGACATTGAATAGTCCTGATTTATTAAGTCTGAACGTAAAAATTAAGGATTAATTTCGAATCTGTTTGATACCACTTTATATCTAATACCTGTCCTGTCCATATCCAATAAAAATTCATGAAATACGTACTTAGCTACAAAAAATAAATCCTTTAAAATTCGAACGAACGCTTTAATCTTGCCGGCCTATCTGATTGGCCAGGGAGCTGTCAGGAACAGAATTTGTGTTTTAAATGCACCTCTCCTATTGGTCGGAGCGTTCGAATTTCGAAATGTTTTTGGCGTTTAGAATAGAAGGTCTTTTTTTGTCGTGCTATCTGATTGGGGAAGGATTTAAATAATTGGTTTCCCAATCGCTTATTAGGATACTAGAGTGTGCGTCGCGTATGAAATTGGAATCTAAAATGACCTTTACAGAGGCGTGTAGCGTGAAACTGGTTTTGTTTTTGTGTAATTCGGTAGCTATATTTATGTTCCCACGTTGTTTTATCTCTATTATCGATTATGTCCGAAGTGTCAATCAGTTGGAAGCCCGAAAGGCAAAGTCTTTATGACTTTTTTGACTTTTTTTTTAACGGAAAACTTAGGAAGTTTTCCCTTCAATTAAATATATTGAGCGGTATGTCTTAACCAAAAATATGTTATTATTATTATGGTAGAAAAAAATTGACTTTTCATCTTATCAAAAATCTGTTGTTTTTGGAGTTGTGATACAGTTGAATTAACTCTGCTTGAGTCTAGTAGTTATTTTTTTTATCGCAGACAGTCGTACTTAGGTATGAGTAAGAGTTATTGAAAAACGTAATAACAAAGCTTGAAAGGTGATTTGGCCTGCCATATCCCCGGCCAAAACAACTAAATTCAAGTGAAATCTGTTTTCAGTCGCGCCTTCCATTAGTGTAACACGGGATTAATACATTACGGGTCCGACTGTACTGCCATATCTACCTAGGTTTTGTTTTTGTTGATGGTTTAACTTTAGTTTTAAAGTCGATAAACACAAAGCTACAAAAACATTTTGAGTGGTGATTTTGATGTCAGTCAAAGTACAATATCTGTCGAATATACATGAAGCTCTTCCTGCTTTATATTTTCATGTCTCTTATGCCATATTAATAAAAAAGAAAAAAAAAAGAAAAAAGGGGATAACCACTACCCATTTTGGTACGTGGTTCATGCCGTTTGACCATTTTATTGAAGCTTCTAATTGGAATAAAAAAAAAGTGTTTGTTGTTTTAGTATAAACGTATGACTTGAAACTTAACTTTGAGATGCGGCTATATTGCGGAACTTTGTAACTAATTTTTTTACACAGGGAACACTGCTTGTTTATGGAAAACTGTCGTGGTTTTGTCAGTCAATGAATGTCAAGGTAGCAAATGAATAAATAATTATTATATGCATGACGTACCGGCTTTGTGACTTTAAAGAATGCTGCCAAATTGAAAAACATAGTCCTCGTGATATTTTTTTTTGTTTGGACTGGCACAAATGCATTGCCACTTTTCAAGTTTTATTTTTTTCTAAAAAAAGGGTTTCCCCGTTTACAGGAAAAATGAATTAAACTAAACTTCTATACGTAGCAAAAAAAAGGATATGGATCAGGAAGAATAACTCTGTACTGCGTAGTGTTTACGTCAAAAAAAAAACATTCATCCTTAAACACACTGGCAACTTACAAAAAAAGTAACCGCAAAAGAAAATAGACAATTTCGTATGCGCTGTCCGACCTATTCCCTACAGGGAAACGTAACCCACGGCAACAGATATTATGCCTACACACATATAGTTACGTGTTAAAGTAGGCATACGTTTGTGTGGGTTTTTACGCATGCGTGGATTTTTGGAAAGATATTGGGCTTTTTAGGGGGGAGGGGGTGGGAGGGTCTAATCTCTGTGCCCCTTTGAGCCCGATTGGAATTTAGTAATCATATTAGATTTTAAATTACACGTGTTCCGAAGTTGGGGTCGAATTTGTTTCCCATTAGAATAGTTGGGGCCTTATTTGGTGTATCAGTTGGATTCGTGGTAATGGGAAATGGATATTAGATCTCTGTTTTAGTGTTGGCCCACTAGTGGGTTGAATTAAGGTGTTAATGGAGCCGTTGTCAAGCTTGATGAGGTGCTTATAACAGCAGAAAGAAATAATACATACATACGTAAATACATCACGCCTATATTCCCAAATATACCTACTAAATTTACTACTATGTACTCCTAAATATACCTACCCACATTTTATAGGATCATTCATCTATTGAAGTTAAATCCTATCTCACAAAATTAAATATGCGTAGCAAATTACATTTAAAAAAAAATGCACCAAAGCTCGAAAACGAAGTTTCCTAACAAAAAAAACTTATCGAAGAAAAATTAAACGTCAGGTAGGTACCTATGTTTACAAAACTACGCACAAACTAAGTACCTACGAGTATAGCGTCAAAAACATTATCCATCTCAAGGGTGACAAAATAAATTAAGTAAATCGGATTCCTCTCCGCTCGCGTAGCTGAAACATAATAATAATACATTTCACTGCCTAGCGTCTAAACTGTCTAAAGGCTTGTCTGGTTTAGAATTTCACCTCTCCATTTCGTCCATGAAGTCGTAAGAGGCGACTCAGGAAACAGATGAGGGTGTATAGTTTCTATCAATCTAACACGGCAAGATTTTAAGTACTTAGGTAGTGGAGGCAAGTTCGCTTCCGCTTTTCCATGGAAGAACCTCTACTCTAACTCTACCTACTTATACCTACTGTAAGCGACGCGATGGCACCCTGCGTGACAGCAACCGCGAGTACTTCACAGTGTGAAATAGGTAGTCATGGTTTTGACTGTCGCGTTTCGTGTTCTTTGCCTATCCTATACTGTTTTATACTTTCTGCCTATCCTATTTGGGAACACAGACGTGATTGTAAGTTTATACTGTAATTTGTGTCTACTTTTTACCTTACCTATCACTTTCTAACACTTTCAGTGAGACAACGACAGGGTAAAGTCTAACTCATACGTTGTCATGTCAGACGTACAATTTGTACTTACAAGTGTTGTTCGTAATTTTAATTCCCTACTTCTCACCAGGTGTCATCAATAAACCGAGTACTGCGCAACCTAGCGTCGCAGAAGGAGCAAGCGGCGTCCGCGCAGAACGACAGCGTGTACGAGAAGCTGCGCATGTTCAATGGGCAAGCGGCCTCCGGGTGGTGGTACCCCGGGCTGCCCGCGCCCGCGCCGGCGATACCGGCGCCGCTGCCGCCGCAGCTCAACCGGCCGAGCAGCGAGGAGCACAAGAGAGGTGAGCTAGAGTTAGGTAAAAGTCTTCTTAGTTGCGATTTGCAAGGCGAGCTCGTAGCGAGTTTGACGCAAGCCCGCAGCGAGTTTGACGCGAGCCCACAGCGAGTTTGACGCAAGCGCGCAACGATCTCGTTGCGAGCGTGTGACAATATCGACGCGAGCGCCCAACGATCTCGACACGAGCGCCCAATGATCTCGACGCGAGCGTGCAACGATCCCGACGCGAGCGCGCCACGATCTCGTCGCGAGCGCGCAACGATCTCGACGCGAGCGCCCAACGATCTCGACGCGAGCGCGCCACGATCTCGTCGCGAGCGCGCAACTATTATGCCGCGAGCGCGTAAAGATCTCGCCGCAGGTGCGTAACAATTACGCCGCGAGCGCGTAAGGATCTCGCAAATGTGATAAATCCATCGCGTATCTGGAGCGAGCTGTAACGCGCGGAACGACAGCGTAAATATTTTAACCAGTGATCGGGTGTACGCGTCTGAAAACCCCTGGAAAACATTTCCTGGAAATGGTTCATTTTACAGGTTGAGATAGAGAGAAATGTTTCATCGCTTTTCAGATCAATGCGACTTGTGTTTCGCAAACCTATGCTCGCGGCGAGATCGTTACACACTAGCAGCGAATATCGCTGCGTGCTCGCTTTGCTTTCATTTCGCTCACAAATCGCAAGTGTGATAAAGGTCTTAGCGTATTTGGAGCGAGCAGCGTCATCACAGAACGATAGCGAGTGCAGTAGAGTTCTTGATCCACCTTTCAATCGCTTTTCACCATGTTTGTTGTCTCTTTCTCCGGCTCTACTAGACTGGCTTTAAGAGATCCTTTAAGGGTTAAGTCCGCCCTCGTATGTACTTCAACATTTTGTTTAAAAAATATGTATTACGTGTTTTATGAACGTGTTTACGTATTTACTTTCGTCATATTGACATTACGTTGCTTGACAAGGAAAATCAGGACGTTAATTTTATTATGAAATGGTTCCGTGGTCGGTTTAGAATTAAGAGTAAATTCATTTGCACGAAAAGCTGCGAATAACTTCCGTATCTACATTATTCTTTATATCTCTTAAAATATATACTGATACATGAAGAGTTTGTTTGTTTGTTTGAACGCGCTAATCTCAGGAACTACTTGTTCGAATTGAAAAATTCTTTTTTTGTTGGATAGACCATTTATTGAGGAAGGCTTTAGGCTATAAAACATCACGCTGCAACCATTAGCAGCGAAGAAACGCTGCAAAATGTGGGGGAAACGGGGAAAAATTACCCAAAGTCACAATTCCACGCGGACGGAGACGCGGGCATAGCTAGTTTACAATAATGATACAAAACGAAAAAAGCTAGAGACCTAAACAGAATGTTGGTATTCTTATGTATGAACGTGGTCAATGCAGTTTGGTTGCCTTATTCTTACTAGTTTCTAATTGGAAAACTCCGTTTCATTTGTCAACACATCATAAATGAAATATTAAATCTCGAGAGCTACAAGGATATCGACGTCGCATTAGGACGTCCACCTACAAGATGGAGAGACGACCTTATAAAGGTAGCTTAAAGACGCTGGATGCAGGTCGCTTCCAAGAGGTACAGTCAAGGAAATTGATACCTGTGCCACTTTGAACCTTTTCGTAGTGAGTTTCATATTGCTTTGATTAGTAGAAAGTATGGTACGTCACAGTGATATTTCTTGTGAAATGGTACAAAGTGGCACAGTAATCAATGTCCTTGACTGTACATATGGAAGTCTAAAGGAGAGGAGGCTTATGTTCAACAGTGGACGTCTTATACTGCTAGTACACCTATACTTTGATATATGTATCGCCTTGTAGATAAAAGTGACGTTAACGTAAAGAATGGCTAACTGTTCGAGAATAATGGTGTCCATCACTCAAATGTGTCAAATAGTCATGATGCCAAAGTATTTTCTTATTTAAAAGCAGAAACACGCAATCCCTCTACCTACTTACGTTTGTATTTATATGACTAGCTAAGCCAACAGGAAAATGCCTTTAGTGTGTTTTTCTTTGAAGTAACGCTCTCTTGAAATATTTACTCACAACTTATTTGTCGAATAACATTTTGTTCGGTAAGCACTAAATTCGTCCTTCAAATACATGAGTACTATATTCACTTCAAATATGCTAGGAACAGTAAAAGTTGTGGATTCTCGATAGACTCTACTTCCGTGTAAAAAAAATCAAATACATGCTTGTATTGTTTTAAACTTTCGTGATTCTCACACATAATTTTTGTTGACGCGGGACTTAATCACGGTATGTTTTAATTACCTCTATAATAATCGTGGTTTTTTCTATATTTTGTTTAGTGTGCTCTGCCTACCCCATTCGGGAACACAGGCTCGATTGTACGTAAACAAACCTCAAGAGATTCATCAGGATTTAACTAGGTTTGTATTATCTAATTTTACATGCATCATGGTAACACACTACTACTGTATTTTAGAAATACGTATGTGAGTACTACTGAGTACCTACAATATTAGCCACGGTTTTGATTTTGACATCTGTCATCGTACAGTTTGGGAACTGTCAAAAGTTATCGAAAAAGTCAATATGTCTAGTCTGTGTACGGACACTTTTGAATCCATTCTTCCATTCACTCGCTACTGAATAACAAGCATTCAACTTCCATATTTTAAACACTGGCAATCCGAAATCCGAACACTTTTACGAAACGTCAAAATTGTTGATCCCAACTGTGAATTGGAACTTGCGAAATTTTCCCGCCTGTTTCCATCTAAACATGGCTTCCCCCCTTTGTTGTGGGGGTTAACAGGAGCCTTGGAGATTACTCCGTGGCCTCTTTTGCTATTTGTGTGTGTAAAGTCGGCGTCAAATGTGTCTGGCGCTACATTTGTGTGTGTCAGGTGTTTGCAGATTTAGGTATTAATAGCTAAACGTTGTCATTTAAAGTATTGTATCATTTTCCTTCAATCGCGAGATTATTCGACATAACCGTGGTAGAAACGTAAGAAGTAATTGGTTAAGAACAAAACTGTCGATCTGCATTCCCAAATGGGGTACGCAGACTATAACGTAAAATTTGAACACACGGCGTACTTTTTATTCGAACTGACCGCAATGCCTCATCTTTAAGCTAGCCGTTGATTGTTTGTAAGAATTTGGAATAGGACTGGCTGGAATTGCCAGTCCTATTCCAAATTCAAAACGCACATCCTCTTCCAATTTTAAACTGGATCCTCAAGGATCTGACTCTTGACGCCGCACGGCCGTGTTGACCTGACGCGACCCGCCAAGAACGCGCCGAGTCAACTAGCCGTCCCAAACGCGTCAAAGATGGAAAGGTTAAAGTACGGGCGGCTGGCGAGAGACTGGGAAACGGTTAAATATTATTTCTCTGTTTCTCGGTTGTTTAAAGGGGTTTCTTCACAATATTTTTGAGGTGAAGTGTGAAGATCAAGATGTGTTTAGTAGGAGCCAATTGCATGTAAACTGTCATAAAGTTGGCATTACGTCAAGTGTTGAAAAGTGAGATTTACACTTGAATACATATTGTGTGCCCAGGTGGATAGTCAGAGCACACAAAACGCTACGAACATAGCCCCATGATTTTTTTAATTCTACGTTACACTAGAAACTGGAATTAAAAATGAAAATATAGTATACAAATGTTGCTCTAAATCGAAAATTAATAAAGTATAGCAAAGACCGGAAAATGTTAGAGGGAACTCGATCTGCACTTTACATTACAAAAAATATAGAATCATAATCTAAATTTTCTTCCCTCGGAAACTTAACTCTGGCGTTTATTACAAAACGCCAACTAAACCGGCGCACTTACCAAAGCGACCTATGACCCGTCTCATCTCGAATTCTTTTTCTCCTAAACGCCACAAAACTCACGACAGTTGCTCGCTTGCCCCGTGACCTTATCCCGTGAACATTTCCCGCACTTTTCAGAGGCGTTGTTTGACGCACGTGGCCTGAATACTGAGGCAAACGCCAACTTCCCGTCGAAACGTGGAGGCGTCGCTTTGTTTTGAGCGTACTTTGCTGTTTCGATCGCGTCTTGGCGCTTGTGTACATTTTTATGTCTTTACTGTTGCCTGCGATGATGCGTGGTGCTATCTGGTCATTGTAGGTTCATTCTCAATATTTGATAGAGTTAGCAGTCTTGAGCTAAGAAAAAAACCATCTGGCAGTCAACCTTATACTTCACCTTCATTTAATTTTTACATACATATTCTCACGCCTGTATTCCCAAGAGGGGTAGGCAGAGCATGTGAATTCAAAAATCCAGTGCCACATTTAGCAATTTCAGGGTAACCAGATGGTTAAACGTGATATTGCAGTGACAGGTCGCTAGCCCATCGCCCACAATAGGTACACTAACCCTTTCCCAGAGTCGACTCTTACGACACCCACGGGAAGAAAGGGGGAGGTGCTGTTCGAACCCGGCACCACACGGGATTTCAATTTCTATTTTACCTTTACACTATGTCTTTGTTTTTGTTACGCATACATCACACCTGTAGGTATTCCCAAATGGGGTAGCCAAGGCATATACGAAGAGGTACATAGTGTATAGTGACAGGTTGCAAACCTATCGCCTAAAGTATGCTGTAACCTGTTCCTATAGTCGCCATTTACGATATCTACGAAAGAAATGAAGAGGTGTTTATACCAAACACGAGACGGAAAATTCCCGAAAACATTTTCTAGAAAAAAAAAGAGATTTTTTCCTATTGTTTTTGTAAAAATTAAAATCACCACGCGTTATGTTTATTCTTATTTCCGTGTTAATATTAAAAAGCTTATACATATTGTTGGTGGCCAGTCTAATTAACTCTGGCCGCGGACGTAAATTCGATTCCCGGGAGGTGCCGACCGTTATTTACTTACTTTCTGCTCTCCTGGTAACAATGTTTATTACTTTTCTGAATTTCCGCGGAAGCAAAGGTTAACTTCGGGCTTTAAATTCAAAAAGTCGTCTCATTTTATTGTTCGTGTAACTTTCAAAAAATATGTTCAGTAAAAGAATGAGAACTTACGTCAGGTTTGAAATCGTTCCTATTTCAAATTGTATAACGAAAGCGTTTCAGTTAAACAATTCTGTCAGTGTCATTCCAACACACCATAGACAACTTCTGCATATTTTACGTAAGCGACAGACGTCAAAATAGTCGATAAAAAAAAACCAATAAAATATGCTGTAGTTTCACTGCACTAGCAAGCACTAAATTGCCTTCAACGTATGTGCAATATAATGACTACCATGTAAAGTACAGGTCAATAAAACGGGCATATATAAAGCGGATATATAAGGGCTCTTTTATTGCTGACGCTCCGCTGGACCGGACATGACTATGTTTTTATTAAAGCTGACTGTACTCGTATAAACTTTTACGCATTTTATGTATTACGATTAAGGGGTTTGTGTTACGCTTTTATGTATTGTACTAACAAGTTCTGGTGCATTTTGTGATATATCCGTTATTATTTTGAAGTAATCTCATATTTTTCTGCAATACAAATTGGAAACTGTCATTTTCTGTGTTTAAACCTAAATGTGGCGACGGAACGAGAAACAGTCATGGTTTTGCCTATGTAGCGTTTTGTGTGCTCTGCCTACCCTATTTGGGAATACAGGCGCGATGAATGAATGTATGTAACGTATCCGTATTTGTGGCGATGCTTTGTGATTACTTAAAAATGTGCTAAGTTTTGACAGTTAAAATTCAAACCTTAAAACAATCGGAGTATAAACTTTGACAAACTGTGGCGTTACTTTACCTCTCTCTCTTTCCCTGTACAGTTGCATTTCGCGTCTCCCTCAAGCTACATTTTTAATATTCACCGTTATGCCCGCGGATCGATGCTTTCAGCCACCGCGCAGTGTTGCTAAACGGAAAAAAGAACGAAAAAAGATTTGCCAGTTTTTACACGCAATATTGAGTTAAAAAAAATTGCTATTGCGTAGGAATTGGTAAAACACAGATTCAGGTGTAATTTTTAGACGGTTTAAGAAACTTATTCGATGAGGAATCTATTTACTTTATTTGTATTTGTTGGTATAATTTGTATAATTTTTATTTGCAAGTGGCCTATTTTTAATGTATCAAAAGATTTGCACGTAATTCACTTTGTGGTCAGACGTATCATATTGAGGTAACGATGCAGATTCCATGAACAAAAAGCGAACGGTCTGATTATTTGCACCAAAACCCTGAAGCTATGTATAAAAAATAATCTCACCATGAGCATACAAATAATACTTACTGAAAATAGGATATATCATAGTACGAGTATATATGTATATTAGGCGACAGACTAGCATCTTATCACTATGTACCTCTCCAATTAAAGACTTAAAATGGTTTCGCTATGATTTTACCTGTGTAGCGTTTCCTATGGTCTACCCCATTTGGGAATACAAGCGTGAAGTTATATATCTATGCTGTACTAAAAACGTCACCAAACAGCCCATCAAAATTCATATCATCCATTTTGTTGATCTAAAATAAATCACGCGGCATTTGCACAGTGGTCCGCAGGTCCACAATAACGGCACAAATTGTTTGTGCACACGCTTAGAACAATAATGGCACAGTGGTGCGACCGCGTCGCGGTGAAGCACTAATTGACAGGCCGCGATTCGATTGGACTATTCGATTGCAGTTTTTTGACGGATTCTGGAGTTTTTTGTTTTTATAATTGAGGTTCTAGGACTGTAATTCCTTGTAGTATATATAAAAGTTACATTGAGAAATGATGTAACTTTTAAATTTATACATATCATCGCTCCTGAGTCGCATCAAATCACACTAATATAAATGCGAAGGTTTGTGAGCGAGACTATTTTTTATCCCGGAAATGTTGAAAACCTGTGGGATTGCGATAAAAAACTATAAGCTAGCTAGTTTATAAATAAAAACATGACACAGCCATTTGCAGCATATTTTTTAGATTTAAATTTAGACAAAATAAGTGGCTCAAAATAATGACAAGTTGCTAGTCACCTAACAGTCGCTCTAGGCTATGGTCGCTGGTAGGTGGTTGCCTAACATAATACCTTCCTACTTTCCTTAGTCGTCTCTTACAACATCCACGGAAGAAATGGAGAAGTGTTTTTCTAAACACGGTTAACAGAAAATTTGCGCACACTGGGGCATGCTACAAAAATGTGGGCCAAAAAAAAAAACATTGCTATATTTACGATTTCTAATTACCGCATCAACTGCACAATAAAATACAAATTAATCGTCCACGTTTACAGCCCGGCTACAGTCGCGATCGGCCATTTAGGAAGAGCTCTCGGTAACCAACACCGGCTAAACACATTACGAGCGCCCAGGGATCCAGGAGCCGTGATAAATTGGTTGACAACTGGCCCCAGCAGACTCATCTAAATTACTTAGGGTAGATAAGGGATAGTTTTAACGACTGTTAGCTAAATGGGATCAAATGATTGGTTTTTATGTTGTTATTTTGATTGTAAGGGCGTATGTGGGAGAGAAGTGCTTGTTACTGAAAGACTGTTGAAACGCAGTAGTATTCGAAAGACGATCGATCTCACTTTATGAAGAGAAAAAAACCGGGTTTTTTTATTGATAAATGTTTCGGGCTATTTCGTAGCCTTTTTATCTACGAGCTACGGTGTCTTCTGACAGATGCGCACTGTGCGCCACCTCTCTGTTCGTGCCACTGTTCGTGCTCTACATAGTTGATGCACGATTACCTTTTTTATTATTGTCATTTAGATTATTGTCAAATGTAGAGTAGGCGACAACACTAACTCCCAGTGACTCATAAATGAAAGGCTACAGATTAGCCCAAAACATGTCCAAAAAACCTCGATTTCATGGTAGTTTCACTGTCGATGTAACAAGAATCGATCGAAAGTTTTTTCATAGAATATTTTTCTTTATCACATCATACGGGGCATTAAACTTATCTGTTCCATCAAAGCCTCGTCAAAAGTTCTATAATTTCGATATATTGTTTGATGCTTCAAAGCGATTCAAAGCGACAATTCACCTTAAAATGTCCAACAAAACGCACTCATGAAACGTATAGGCTCTTCAGCAAAGTCAATTACTACCAAGCTCGGTTAGGTGCATGGCGAAGATACACCATCAGTCCATTACCAACCAAAACTTCATCAGGATAGAAAGTAGAATCGCTTGAAGAGCAAAACAAGGGTTTAAGCGGTTTATAATGAAACCACTTTATCGAGTGTTCAATTAAAAAAGGTATTGTTTCATTGAATATTAAATTGTTCAATCGTAAGGGGTAATGTATCCCCCCTTGTTATAGTTCCAAGGGTACTAAGACACCTGGTTACAATCGTATGAGTTCAATTTTTAAACAGTTTTAGCAAGCTGAAACTTAATTTCAGAACTTTCCACTGAAAACACGGAAAACATTTTATAACGTAAATCTATATAGAAATAGTCAATAGGTTGAAAATATGGCCGTGTCATGTTGCATGCATCAAGTAGTTTTATTTTGTTAAACCATTTTGTACTGTCTCTGATGCTACTTATGGTTAGCTACTTCTGAGATCTAAACCTTATCTTCTTTGTACTATCGTTTTTAATACCAAATATCATAATAATGAGAAATGGAAAAAAAAAATGTTTCGGCGAATATTATTTCACAAATTGTTTCATTCGACAATTGTTCATATTCCGGCTCTGTTATTGTTCGGGCAGTAAAAGTTTTTTTAGAAACGTTAACTAACCGACGGAGAAAAGTATCGAAACATAATTATCCTGAATAGTTTCAGAAAAAACATGGCAAGTGAATCAATTTAATCAGTTTGCGAAATAAATTCTGCGAAAGAAGAGGACTGCCGATTAAAACGATTTACGCAGTAAATCGACCAGTAATGTTTCTTTACGTTGTACTTGTCCCATAATCTCGTATTTCACTATTCTCTTGGGTATATGCAATTAGTGCAACATGAATAGACACTTATTAGGCAATTAAACATTTAGGTTACATAACTTTGATGTCGAGTTTTATAAGGCATTATAAAAATAATTTCAACAATGCTCCTTGATACGGCACGACGTCAGGAGGTTCTCAGTGTGAAGCCCTTAACATCTGAAGCCTGGGTCTTGCGCCGCTAAGTTGTAAATAAAGATTAAATTTATACATGGATTTCAAATTAAATCTTATACACACTAGACTTCTAGGGCACTATAGGCTAACGGTATTTCCGTCATGTTATTCCGCGCATCATCTGCCTGTTAAAAACCTAAACGCTACAGACCTAATGTACCATACCATCAGACTACTCACTTTCCTCCGAACCATTACGAAAACCTTCGGGGCCCGAAAACAGCCGAACATTTATTTGCGGAAGCGTGGCGAATTAGCCGCTCGCGCCTGTCCGGCTGGCTTAGCGGCCCAAGTGGGAGCGGCTTCGGTGAAAAGTTGCATCGTGTTTAGTTCTGTGTCTTTTCGCAGAATTTCGTTCGTAGAATTTTATCTCCCAAGTGTATTTTCATTAGATAACTAAGGTAACTATCACGCCCTTTTCTTTCAGGGTATGCTGAGACAATAGAGTGCCATTCGCTTGTATTCTGACATGGTTCTGTGGCTTCATTTACAATTCATTCTTGTCTTCGTACTTGCTTGACGATTTCGGGTACTTCTAATTTGGCCTCTTTTCAGAACATTGTTGGTCTCGTCTATTACTATATACGTTCTTCGATGGCATTTTCGCCCGACTTACCTTAATGCACTTCCCTGGGTAAATTGAAGAATGAAGGTATTCATTATTTCCACTTGACCAAATCAGAGCTAAATTCCTTTCTATATCCTGGTTAGAATATCCTCTTTCAGGCCAAATTTCGTTCTAATAGTTAAGAGTTTCAAAATATCGTAAAGTAACATACCCTTTGCTATTTAATTCAAACTCTTCATGAAGTAATGAAAAAATCTTTTGTTTTATACCTAAAATCAGGCAACGTGTAATCTGTTTAAAAAAAAACTTTCCTTTCCTTTAAATTTAATTTGTCCCCCATTCCAACAAGAGCCCCACCGTGCCCGCTGCCGCCATTGCTTTGCGCCCGCGCATTGACAGTATCGATCTCACATAATCGCCCCTCCCTCCCCCACCAGCCTTCCATTTTTCCTCCATTTCCCCACCACTATTATTTGAATTATTTCCTTCCATACATTTCCCCAATTCCTTTTTTACCCTCCATCTGTTTATTAACTGAATTGTGGGCAAGTGCTCCTCGAATCGGTTTTTTAATGAATTTCTGTAGGCCCAGACGTTGATAAATAATGAAAATGTGCCCCTTAATAGGGAAAATAATTCTTTGTTGCGGGAAAACTCTTTTGTTGGATCCATTGGTAAAAACAAGATTTTTTCCTTTTGCGGTATTAGGGCGACTTAATTAAGTTGCTTTGATAAATTCCACTGTTTGCGGGTATTGTTACAAAAGATCTGGTACAGCGGCCTACAGTTTTATACTCGCTACTCTCCGTGACTTTGTTTGCGCTAATTTTTGAATTTGGAAGCGTTTAGAGAGGAGAATTGTCATTCTGAAGTTCTACGAACAGTTCTGAGTTCGATTACTGATGTAGCGTAGAACGGTTTGAGCTCCTTCATCAGTCACCTGACGAAGGTTGCTGTACATTCAAGAACTTGTAATTCAAGATCTAACATGGTACCATTTCAAAGCAAAAATGATTACGATTTTCTTTGTAAATTAATGGGATGTTATGCACTACGACGTTTTATTGTGAAATTAATCTAAAATGGAGTATGAATTTAAAGTCTTATGTAAACGGATTAGTTCTATTTTGGGTCCCAATTGGTTGAGTGACTAATTTTAAGACAGAATTTTAAAGAGGTTCAAATCGGTACAGATACAAAATAACTGGAATGTACTAAAACTACGAAACTGCACGTGAAAAAAAACAGAAACATTCTCATTTGCACAAGTCTAAGGGCGTGCATGCACGATCAATCAAAATTGTCAACCGATTGGAAAGTCCGCCGAGCGAGTGTCTCGCATCAATCATTTGGAGTGTGCGCCCGCTTTATATTCGTGCCGTTAGATATTTTAGAACGATTTTGTTTTTGAATATTTACGATGGCGGAGTTTGCGAAGTTTTTATTGCAGTTATACTTCTATTATTATAATTAACGTACATTTCGTTCCTTATGTGAATTAATAGGTATTATCTACAGTTAACAGTTAATAGAGATAAGTACATTTGTCTAGAAAAGCTTGAATGAATATATGAATAAATGATGGCATTATTTTGTTCCACAGATACATTTTATACAAACCTAGCTTTACGACATTCAATTTTAAGAAAGCCCTCAATCGACATATCTTTACGTTAGTCACAGCAAATTTAATTGATTACTTCCATCAAAGAATTACCAAACGATGCGTGGGGCGTATCAGAAAAATGTGACAGATTGCGTAACAGAGGCCCATTCAGTCGAATCAGTTACCCATGTACCATTACAGGGCTGGGACTCAAACCCAGACTCGAGTGCCGACCATAAAGCAAATTAATCAATTAGCTAGGGGCATGTCGACATTACGAATAACGTTTAATTTTAGGCCCTTATAAGAGGGTTACACCAACCAGCGTAACCTAACCCTCCATCTCCAAAAGATTGATCGTGCGTAGGGAGCTTTAATAATGGTCGGTGGACCAACCACACACGGAAAACTTAGACCCCTGTCGACATGAAACTTGGTGGCTCTGCAGGGTCATGGTGACTGGTCGTTTGTGATCTGTTGAGTAATTGTGCAGTTTTGTTGACGTCATTTGGTTGATAGTCGTTGAGTGCAGTGTTTGTGAAAAATGAGGATGTTTGCAAAAATGTGCCTTGCAATGTGTCTATTTTGGGGCACAGAGGTTTTATTATTTTATTTTTTTCAAGTCGAGATTACATGAGCGACTCGAAAGTTTTTTTTTAAATTAAATACGATGACAATTATGTCATGTGTAAACTAAAATTCAAAATAAATGGTTCTTTTCGTCAAGTTCAAAAACTCTTTTTTTACCATGGTAAAAAAAATATGTAAAAATGTTGCCGCATGATGCTGGGTTTAGAATAACATCTCTATAGTATATTACTATATTACTATATTACTGTTGGAGAACCCGTTGAAGAAGTTGAAAGACCCTATTTCACAAGCATCTCAAAAGATCAAAAGACCTTCCCCCACTCCAACGTACTCCTTTTCAAAAAGAGAAGACTAAAATTCGAATCCTCTTCCAGCCGACCCTCTCCAATCAGAAGCGGGATCGGACGGGAACAGCGAGCACGCTTCTTCTGGCGACGAGGATTCTCAAATGAGGCTACGACTGAAGAGGAAGCTGCAGAGGAACCGGACGTCCTTCACCAACGACCAAATAGACAGCCTTGAGAAAGGTAAGGATCATGGCGGCGAAACCCGTATTTTTGGGAGATCTATGATCTTTTGAATCTGTTTGTGTTTGAGGCCTGTGACAGTTAATTAAAAAGTAAAAAATCTATGGTCCATTCGGGATAAATTACTCACACATTTGTAAGTATACTCAAGGCGTTACCGCAAATGCTGAAACCATTTGCATTCAGAACATTATAACAAATAGGAATCGAACTGTTATTGCAATATGTTGTTTTTTATTTTTGGATTGTTAAAAGTCTGATGTTATCCTGACTTACGTTTTTCTGACATTGGTTGTCAGCAAATTCATTATGAAACTCCGATCCAACGTTAGTAAAGCTCATAATCCTGTTTTTGTTTGTTTTCCTCACGCCTGAATTGGACATTTGAAAAAAGAAGAACGAAATGGTTGACCAGAATTCTAATTCGTAACTTAACTAAACCTAGATTAACGGCAAATGTCTATGGTGACAATAAAACGGCCGCGTTCACATTATCCTCTAACTGTCAATCCTGCCATCTTGAAATCCATAATTCACCAAGTGTTTCATTGGCAGCCACGATTGACCGTCTAATCCGTCATAGCGGTCATAAGAGGTCCCTCCGGTGTTCATAAACCTATTTCCCAATGTCCCTTTCATCTTATTTATTGTTTGCCAACAACGGTTATTAGTAAATAAATAAATATTGTCCCCCGGTATTTGCTGAACTCTCGTACGGTGGCACCCGGACCAATTATTGCTGTTTACTGGGGCTAATCTTGGCCTGTTTGTTCGGTTGTTTATGACTTATGACTTTATTGTTTTTTTTTTGTCTTGCATGCTACATGGCCAGTATTTTTTTAACTTAATGCCGTTTGTAAACCAAAAAAAAAGTAGAAGGACTAAATGTAACTAAAATTGCTATACCTAATTGAATTGCCTAATGAAGCGCGACGTTTGTGAAAAAAGATTCACCTTAATTTAACTTCTTCTCTTTTTGATCTGTTTGTGTATGTTATTTAATTTCGTGATTTACCTACAGTGAAACTGTGAATTGATTTTTAAGATAATTTGTGATTTGATTTTTTATAAAGTAAACAATGTGTGAGACAAACTGACGGACCTTCTTGTAGTTAATAGAGTAATTACTTAAAATTAAATACTTAAGTACCTAGTTGCAACGAAACCTTGAAAAATACGTCTAAATTTTAATACTGTGTACATATTTCACATTCACAGGTTATTCAATAGCCTCTAAAAAACTATGATCACCGATTCGATATTCGATTTGACGCTAGCCGCTTGAAAATTCTCGTCCAATTCGAAATTTAATTTTGGAATGTCTGTCCACAGAGTTCGAACGAACGCACTATCCAGACGTGTTTGCGCGCGAGAGACTGGCTGAAAAGATAGGATTGCCTGAGGCACGTATCCAGGTAAAATAAAATCCAGTTGTAAGGTGGCGATGATCTGTTGTCTATGATACTAATGTTGCCGCCTTTTGGTACTAACGCATGGGGTTTAACCATAGTTTTAAGTGACTTAGCTAATGGTGAGGGAAGTTAACAAAGAAATAATTTATTTAAACGACGATTTTTGTCCTTATTGCACTTTTATAAATTAATAGGTTTTTGGTTTTATCATTAGGTAAATGTAATAAGTAGTACCTAATGTAGGTAAATCTATCCAGGATGTACAGCTGCTTTTACGACACATTTAATGACCTCAAAGCCATTAAGTTATTCCATTAATTAGAAAATAGAATCGAAGGGCGTTTTTTATTAAGAGCCCTCCCGAATGCGTTCATAAGGGCTTGTTTACACTGACTGTTTGCATAGGCACGGGCATGTGGATGCGTCTTTAGCAAACATACTAAAAAAACAAGGGCACGAATATACCCCAGCCGTCGGAGTGCAAATACATGAGAATATTACATATTATACATGGCTTATGTAAATATGGCCGGTATGGAGGAACAATATGTTAAACATTGTTTGTGTTGTTTGAATTTTTCATTTGTGCGAAATTGTTTTGTTTGGTTGTAGGCGAGAATTTATTACAAGTGGCGGGAGATTTGGATTTCTCGGCTATATGTTATTTTGACAAGCATTGTATGCTTTCTATTTATATCTTACACGTTGTTGGTGAATTATTTTAAGATTTTGTTAACTTCTGCCTTGTAGTCAACCACTAATTTAAAATATATTTTCAAAAAACAGTATTAACAAAGATGTAGTAAAAGAAAACTAAACTTCTGTACCGTATTGAGAGAACTTATACTTTTTATACTTGACTTCCAAAATATAAAAAACAAATACATAACATATTTTTAAACATGACACTTAAAAGACCAATGCATAAACCCATAAAGTCTGCAAGAGAATCTTTCCGCTCAGCAACTCGGGGTTGCCAACTATTTAAAACGTCATTTATCACAGGGGACTTGGCGCTAGTTTCGACGTCATTCCTGTTCTTAGCTTTTAACTAAACGCGCTTACAATCGAATTATGCAAAGTGACTATCGATTTTTAAAAAGGATTAATCGAGTTATGAGAGTGATGAATCGATGTTTGAAGTTCAGTTGAGTTCGAAAACGATAGAGCAAGTGTCACTAAGTGATCTTACTATATTTTGATCATGATGGAAATAAAGTGCCTCGCACATTTTTTTAAATTTTGTTAAATAAATAAACGTAAAGGTGGGTATAAAATTATAAAATGATAGATTTTAGTCAAAACTGTTTAAAGCCTAAGTGAATGAACCACGTCACTTTTCGATTAATAAACTGTTAGAGTGACACAAAATCTTTGCAAGTAAGAGTAAAAGTGTGCGCCATTCTTTACTTTCGTTGTTCGCCGGTGTAATGCCGCATCAACAAGTACAATATGTTGCACCAATTAAAATTTTTATAAATGCTTAAAAGAAAAGTGGATTTTGAATAAATTATTAGCCTTTTAATTTTGAAACCACGCTACTAGTCGCTCATGTTGGTACGATATAAGTTAGGAGAATTATTACCACACTTTGGTACTTCACGGTTTTTTCGCTTACTTAAATCTTCAAACTGAAATTGTCACTTCAAAACACATTGATCCAGTGTAAACCATCTGTAAACTGTCCAAAAACAACAGACAACATCACACTTTTTTAAAACACCATCCTCCCGAAAAACACCTCCAATACACGAATATCCAATCTGTAGAAAATAATTATCGTTTCTCCAGTACTTTGTGCTATTTTGTACTTTAACACCGCTTTGTAAAGCTTAGTTTCCATTGTGTAGCTTTGGAGGCTTTCGCGGAGATGTATCCCTCGGCCACCACGTGTTGCGACGGTTCAAGGCTGGGTAGGGTGGCTATAATATTGGGAAAAATCTGGGACAATAGGCTAGTTGAAAAAAAAAACTATTTAGTCTGTCAGCTAGATTACCAAAAAATATTGTACACGTATTTTTTCTTTTATTTGACAAACGAAAAATTACGATAATACAGCGCTTAAGTTTCGCGTGACGTCACGATTCGGTACAATTTTTAGCGAGTCGTGACGTCACAATCCCCCACTCCGTAAGTTTGATGATCTATAACTTTGTCGATGTTTAGTCATTTGATAAAAGAAAAAATATGTGTGTCATATTTTTCCATAATCTCACGAACGAACTAGTTAGAGTAACATTTTTGTAACCCAGGACACAAGCCTATTGTAGGTTATCCATCTATAACCCAATGACTAGTCAATACATTTTCGTTTTGGGGTTTCGTGGTTAGACGTTTGTACTTACAGGGTAGCCCAATCGAATCAGTCTGTATGGGAAGTCTGGATCTATAAGACATTACGAAGACCTTTTCTTAGGAATCATGGCCATCGGTTTTGGTCTATTTTGTAGTTGCCATGTGGTGCCGGGTTTAGAATAACATCTCCATTTCTACCGTGGATGTCGTAAGAGGCGACTGAGGAATCGGGTTTAGGTATATTTTAGACGACAGGCTAGCAAATTTAAATTTTAACCTAAACAACATGTTAGAAATTATTAAGTTTGTCGGTATGTATGCATTTTTGAATAAAGAGCAAAAGGGTAGAGAGCTCTACCAGGCATTTTTTTTACTTTGTTTTTTGTGCCTAGATAACAACAGTGCTATCGATAATCGAAGATTGTTCAACATACTCCTAGTAGCCTGGCCACACTATAGGGGTGCCATATCGACCCAAGCCTACAGGAAGCGGGGGCGAATTTCCGCGGGGGGCCGAAAAATTGGCACCCACCGAGCATGCCAATCTCCACACACAAAAACCACTCCTATTCCAACAGGATAAACCCTATTTTTCCTTAATCCCATTACGTATAAAGCAACCTTTCCACATCGATGTTTTAAATATGAATTTTACTGGGTTACAGTTAAGGTCGTTTTTTAGTTGAGGTCTACGGTGTTTTTCCTCTTCTGTCCTGTTTGATAAATGTAGGTAAATAACTGGTTGTTTTTGTGTCCGTTTTAATTTGATTTTTCGCTTTAAATGTATTGTGTAATTGGATAATTCAATGCTTAAACTCTTTAAGATTTTTCAGTGTCATAAATGGATTACCTAAGCATATTAAATTCTCCTATCTGCCTCCAAGGCGCAACTCGCGCGTGAGATGGACTATTACTTAATACTAAGTTGATGTAATGTGCCAGTCGAGTAACAACCCTAGTGTAGGAAACAAAGCAAAACTACTCGTTAGTTGAGATGGTGAAGTAAAAAAAAGCAACAAACTAAAAATACCAAGTCAAGATCAAGATAAATAGTAGGTACTTCCCGTGTCATAACAACAAGGGTGTCAGAAAAAAAATCTACAATTTAATGCTTTGTATAAAACGAATGCATCAATGCCTAGATGCTTTATTTAAAAAAAAAAACAGATGTTTCCATAAAACATTTTCCGTCTTCCACTGCACTCAATAAATGTTGCAAAATACTATTACATTTCATTCTGAGCTGCAAAAACAGAGGTCTCGTATGTATGAGTTTTTTTTATTCTATAGATGACCTAAAAAAAGGAGTAAATCTATCTATGAAAAAAGTATAATAAGGGAAAGCAATGTAACGCACAGACAGCCATTTAAAGCTTGGAAGCGGCACTCAGAAACGACTAAACAAAATTTAATTGCAAATGACAATTACTCATAATTCTGTAGTCTGCTAATGAGCAAACTTCCTGATGAGATAAAGCATAGAACTCGCTACAATTTCACTTACAGTCGAGACATACCTGAACAACGGAATTTGTAAAAAAGAGCATTCTGTGTCATTGAAACTTAGAGAACTACTTAAACTTACGTTGATTGAAAAGAAGTGAAGTTTTCGGGTAATTGATACCTAACAATAAAACACAATCCTATGGTGTTTTCTTCAGTAATGTTCATAATAACAGGAAAAAGGCATTTATGACGAATTTCATTATGATTATTTTTATTATTTTACATGTCGATTTTATTTAGGTAGGTAGGTAGGTATTGTTAGTTGCTGGAGTTATTTTTGAGATCCAGTGATCATACGGAAAAACAGTGTAAATTAAAATACATACACGATTTAAACTTTCAAAATGGCTTCCTAGCTCTATCGCTAGGCAGGCAGGGTTACAAGCACAAAAAATAAAAACAAAAAACATTTTTTTTGGGAGATAATAGATAAACGACTCTGAAAACCATCCCAAACTGTTGATAGATATTTCATGCGACTTGAATACTTGACATCTTATTTCCTAAATATCTTTTGCTAACCGCATTTAAGCAACTTCATTTTTCAAATTATTTTCTTGAAGGCTTATGAAACGGACTGAGACCGAGTACTTTACGCTAACAAAATAAATCACCCGACAACCAACCAAAAGAATCGAATCCAACATTTCAATAACAACGTTAGGCCAAAACAATTACTTTGCGGCAAGTCGTTGTCAAAATAACAGCATTACGGGGAAATCTCATTTAGCAACCCTTGCAACTATGGGGTTCACAATTTGTAAAAGGAAATGACAGAGAGGCGGGCGGCCTGTCATCGCGATATCTATAGACGAATAAGAAATAAGAAAAAGTAAGAAAAACGTCATAATATTTTAGGGAAAGGCGCGGGCTACAATGGGGTGTAGTTTGGGGTGCGTTTTATCATTTTTATGTGGGCGTTTTGAGTAACGATAGGTTTTTGAGGTTAGGTAGGGAACGCTGCGCTGAAGATAAATATGTAAGACGGTTTTTTAAGTGTAGGAGCTCGTAAATACCAGTTATTAATATATAGTGGGTAGAAAGAACACACGAAACGATAAACAGGTAACACAAAGTTTCATTTACTGTTACACGCGGCTCCGTGGGTAGAATTCGTTTATCCCGCGGCAATAATGCGTTCAATAACTAATTACATATTGCACTTACTAGCTTTAATATAGGATTTAGCAATAATATTGTAAATATTTTTTTCGTACCTATTTAAGAACCATATTGAACGTCAATTGGGATCGTACACGCATCTTAATGACAGAACTTGCTGTGTTCAATTATTATTTCCAATTATTCGGTATTAATTGCCTCTAGTTATTTATCCCTTAGGTGCATACGGTATCAAAAATGATACCATGTCTTTTCACCACTCTAAAATATTTGTATTCTTTCTCGCCACCTTC
>BHDV01003812.1:207052-241936 GCA_005406045.1 Adoxophyes honmai | reverse complement strand
GTTTAGTATGTTGAAATCAACAAACTATTTGCGGACCGGGGTTGCGAACATTGTTTCTCTATAGGTTCTATCCTCTATGGCTACTGAGCACGATGACTTGATGGCTTTAGATTGCATTGCTGAGTCCTTTGCAAATGAAATAAAAAACATCCATGTGATGTCAGAGAGAATTGTACGCTTGAACAAAAACATTTCCAAAGTCATTCACGATAACCAAGTGTCAAAATTAATAATAATTATGTATTAAGAAATTTCGTTTTATGTCACACCCATAATAGTAAGAATTCATTTATTATAAGCGATAAGACCTTCCTTGTGCACACATGCGACTAATTTGATTACCCACGCCCTCATAATATTTTTAATGCTATTAACTTAATTATTGCCATATTATAATCACCTAAAAAGTGAAACTGTTGACGCCTGGCCACACCAAGGCGATTTATGTCATTTCCATTTTGCGTTATCGCTGTCACGACGATTTTTGAAAGTAATATAAATATGTAGTTTTTCTTTGATGAATTGAATAAATTAAGTGATAGGCTTTAAGGGCTATTTGTTCAACCTTGAGGTCCGAAATTTAGTTGTTATCCTGTAACGTCGATGCGCAACTGTTTGTGAAATTTGGTTTGCCGCCATTTTGGCCATCTTTGTTTGTTGTGTCAATTTTAATTTTGAATAATATTTTACGAATGTCGATGAACTTATGCATACGACAGTACATAATCAAGATTGCATAATGTCTTATTGAAGTACCTACTAGTCACTGCATGCTGAGCTTCGCCATTCGGGTCATTTTATAACCTAAATATGAGGGAAAGATAAAGATTCCAATAGAAAGATCTTTCTCCAGTCAGGGACCGAAGTCTAGCAACCGATCTCCAAAATGTCGTTAACGCGATGTAGAACACTTTGACACTTGATGTCGTTTCTGAAAGAAGTTGTACTGCTTGACAATAGAGGGCGCTAGGTTCACTACAGTAGCTAAAATGGCACTACGATAGAATAACCGCGATCCTCTCTCTTCATTCCAGCTATTATTCAATATGTTACAGTATTACCAAACAAAGAATGCTTCACGATATACCTGCATAATAATAATAAATCAGTTCTGTGGCGCGGGTAACTTCGATCTACCAATGATAAAAGAGATTTTTTCGCGCGCTGAACACTTGCGTTGTGATTGGTTATTGGTTGAAGTCTCGGACAGATGACCTTCGACAGATCTAGACATCACCCCAGCGCCAAATGCGTCGAGTAGCCGAACTAAAGCGTGTGCATAGCAAGCAAAATTGTGCCCAATGAGTTTGTAAACAAAGTTCAATAAAGATAAATTACTCGTTCGGCTACTCTCGGATATCATTCTGCGCTTCTCGGCGCAGACGGTAACAGCCGATGTGACTTATTTTCTTGGGAATACTGTACCATGTCGTAGATATTGTTGTAAGTGTTGTAACCAAGCACATCTTTGCAGGTATGGTTTTCGAATCGGCGAGCGAAATGGCGAAGGGAAGAGAAACTCCGGAGTCAGAGGCGGGATGCGCCCGCGCCGTCGCCCCCCGCGCCCCCCGCGCCGCGGCTGCCCCTCAACGGGGGGTTCAACTCCATGTACAGCCCCATACCACAGCCTATAGCCACTATGGGTGATACTTACAGGTGAGTGAACATAAAATACAGAAAAAAAAATGTTAAATTTGGTATATTTGTGTTGGTCTTGTCTAGAATTTAGGTACACGTATGAGAGCTGTCAAAAAAGATGAAAAAATGACCCGTGTTTTTCATACTACATATCTTAGGCTTCCAGTACGCGACCCTTCAATTAAATTAGAAAAAATAAAAAAGTAGATTTACAATTTTTTGCAGGAAGCCCTTCAATGTGGTTTAAATAGCATGATACAACCCCAAAATGCAATAGGCAAGAATTTGGAAACAATTTAACAAGAATTTCCTTACCAGAAATGCTATTAGGTACCATGCCATTGGGTTCTTAAATGACGACAATAATACTATTAAATAACATTTTGTTTCCTTGTTGTAATCAAGATAATATTAATAAGAAATATCCTCCAATTTGCAGGTTTTTGTAGAAAATCGTTTCGTTTGTTCTGGAGGATAACTTATTCAAATAATTTTCTCCTGAATTTGTGAGCATAATTCCAACCAACATTTAAACTACTCAAAAGCAAAACCAGCAATCCCTCTCAAAAAGGACCTGAAAATGTTTCAACAAACAGCCACGAAAGTGAGCTCACATTCTTGTACTACTACCGCCATCTATCATCGAGTGGCGACACTAATTAAATTGCGCGCGAAATCGAGCGGCAAAGGCGCCTTGCGTTTCCCGCCATGCACCGAGACGTTGCGTTGTTCCGGAATCGAAGGTCGACCAACCTTCCACTTGGATGGATTTTTAATAGTGAACTACGGGTTTTGGCTTTTGTCGTGCAGCAAATTAACTTAGCGGAAGAAGTTCACCCTTTCCACTCGACGGGATACGTACTATTTTAACATTCTTCAAGTTTGCGAAACTTTGATGTAATGTTTACAGATTTTCACGCTTTCTGGCCTTTTTTTTTAATGAGAAAGTTTACTGTTTTTGTTTTGTCAATGTAGTGTGAAACGTTTTTATTGGTTCCTTGATTTAACGATAGATATAAATCCAAGTTTCCCAGCAAGACTTTTTAAATACCTACCTTAGGTCGAACTCTTGGCTGGGTATTCCATATCATGACGGAAAATGGCGGCAAAACTGAACACCACAAACAATAGCCCATCGTCTTCACAGACTCGCGCGTGTACAGTCGAGTTCATTAATATATGAGCAAAACTGAGGGTTCAAAAATATTTGTACACCTTTATGACATTGACAATAAGGTGCAAAAGTTTACATATTTGGCATTTGTCTGCTCACATATTTATGAACTCGACTGTACCAAATTCGAAACAATTTGTTTTCTTTTTTCTACCATCATCTGTTTTCAAGACGTTCTAAATTTTAATATCACAGTGTCGATATCGATATTATACCGTCAATTTACATTATAATGATTCTTTTGGCTTTGGCTTAATGCATCTGCCGGTTCACCACCGCAATGCGCGATTCTAACTACTTAGAGTCGTCAAAAAATTACAAGTAAAGTCTCGCTATGCGCTATAGTATAGAGTCTATACTATAGACCATCGTTTCTTAACCTCGGGTCGCGACCCAAATTTGGGTCGCTGGCCATATCGAGATGGGTCGCAAGACCCGCGGGACTTTATGAAAAACAAACCGCAATCACTGCATTTCATTTGTTTTTAATGTTTGATTGGGCTTCTAAGATTTTTGAATTTTGGGTCGCCAGGTCGCCACGCAAAAAGGTTAAGAACTACTGGTATAGACGAATTTAGTTCGGACAGTGAAATGAATCTCACTCGCGTTTTATATCGAGATTAGCTCGACTTGTTTCGCCCTAACTCTTGACCCATCGTCGGTTTTTATAGTGTATGCTACCCCACGTTTGCCAATAATTGTCAGCCAGTGTCAGAAAGTTGCATCAAGCAGCCACTACGGCGCGTTGCCCGAGCACCTATCCATTTTTTCACCATTTTTTACGTGTATTAAAGTAAATTGTGGACTAACGTATTCACCCCTCCACAGTTCAATGTCCGGCGGGCTGTCGTCGTCGTGCCTTCAACAACGGGACGGGGGGTACCCGTACATGTTTGGCGACGTGCTAGGCAGCGGAGGGTACTCGCGCGCGCCGGCCGCGCACCAACAGCACGCGGCGTACAGCCAACCACAGGCGGCTGCTAGTACTGGTGAGTTGCAGCTAACATATACAGGGTTACTGGTAACTCGACGTATTCCTGGTAGGACTTGATAGAGGAGCTAAAATGCAATATTTTTAAGCCATCATATGTATGGCCGAAAATTAACGGTTCTTGAGTTATTAATTTTTTAAGATTTTTTTTGAATTTCCCAAAATTTTACATTAAAACTTTTTTTTTTTTAAATTTGGTCGTCTGTTGCGGTATTTTTTTATTTATTTTTGAATTATTAAACTATTGTCAAATTAAAACAAGTACAAAAACCCTAACAAAACAAATAAAAGTCTTCGAAATCAGCGAAATCATTTTTTATGTTTTATTAAATCTGTGGTTGTTGTTACTAAACTATTGCTCTAGTCGAAAAAAATAATATAACATCAAGTGTACAAATTGTTAGAAAAACATCTACGTTTCATCAGCTTTCTGAAAAGGTATCATAGTCCATAATAATCTTTAAGAACTTTTCACAAAACTGCCTTAAATGAACGATTTCGTTTGCGAGTCATCGCGGAATTGTATGGAGAGGTGTTGACCGCGGCAGTTGCGCAAACGTTCCGCTGGCTGCGCTGTCTCAGTTTCCATACTATTTTGTGATGACTTGCAAACGAAATCGTTCATTTAAGGCAGTTTTGTGAAAAGTTCTTAAAGATTATTATGGACTATGATACCTTTTCAGAAAGCTGATGAAACGTAGATGTTTTTCTAACAATTTGTACACTTGATGTCATATTATTTTTTTCGACTAGAGCAATAGTTTAGTAACAACAACCACAGATTTAATAAAACATAAAAAATGTTTTCGCTGATTTCGAAGACTTTTATTTGTTTTGTTAGGGTTTTTGTACTTGTTTTTAATTTGACAATAGTTTAATAATTCAAAAATAAATAAAAAAATACCGCAACAGACGGCCAAATTTAAAAAAAAAAAGTTTTAATGTAAAATTTTGAGAAATTCAAAAAAAATCTTAAAAAATCAATAACTCAAGAACCGTTAATTTTCGGCCATACATATGATGGCTTAAAAATATTGCATTTTAGCTCCTCTATCAAGTCCTACCAGGAATACGTCGAGTTACCAGTAACCCTGTATACATACAATCACGCCTGTTTTCTCTGATGGGGTAGTAGGCTTAGCACGGCAACACGCTCTAGTCGCGTCGCGCGCGGGATAGTCTATCCGTCATTTTCTGACGTCTCTAGTTAGACAGTGACAGGTATAGTCTATCTCACGCGTATCTCTACTCGCGCTCTGTCATGCTAAGCCTACTGAGAGATACGAAACGTGACATAGACAAAACCATGATTACGAGAGTCATACAATACAATACAATTATGAATTATGACTATTGCACGCTTGGCGGCCGCTTCTAGCATAATTTTAATTAATTTTAGACTTGATAACAGGTGAAAGAGGTACAATAGTGACAGGTTGCTAGCCTGTCGCCTAAAGCATGCCTAAACCTATTTTCCTTAGTTGCGTCTTACAACATCCACGGAAGAAACAGCTAGCTGTAAAGTTGTTGGAGCGGGTGTAAACCTAATTGCGAAGAACACGTTGTAGATACAGTTGTAGCGCCCTAGCGCCACCTATCGTCGAGTAGGAGAACTACTTCTACAAAGGTTTTCTACATCAACAAAAATGGTATACTATTATGGCGCCAACGAAGTCGTTAGTCTTATGTAGTTACATACATCACGCCTGTATTCCCAAATGGAGTAGGCAGAGTACACAAGAGGCTACGTTAACATAACATACCCATGACTAGTTTTCACGTCCCGTAGCCACTTCTGGCATATTTTTTAGGTTTTATGTGAAGAATTACAGTAGGTAGCTACTTAGTGACAGGATGCTAAGCCTGTCGCCTAAAACCTTTTGTCTTAGTAGCCTTTTACGACATCTACGGAAGAAATGGACAGGAAATTGATGATACATTTCAGTCCCGTTTTTGTCCGTTATCTATATAATTTTTTCTAACCTGCGCTTTTTTTGTCTATGAGGTCGTGGTCATTTCATACGGCTTCTTAAAACCCAATCTAGCATACCAATTGTATGAAACTAAGATATTGGACATTGAATACAAACTGAAAATATCAAAAACCGTTACAAACCCGTCGAAATCCAGCGCGGCCTCGGAAAATATTTACCAACTTCGTAATAAAATGTAAAAAACGCTGACTCAAGAGCAAGGGGCGTCTGGCACAAGACCGCGACATGACGGGGAAACAAAAAATAAAGCGGGGAAAGGGAAAAATAGAACGGGGAAAAGGGAAAAATAGGAGTTCAGCCTCCGATTGGATTTGCCGTTGTCTGTTCCTTACAAATGGGTTTTAAATTGATTTTGAATATCGAACGCTCTTGTTGAATAACTGAATTGCGAATTAATTTCGACACGGTGCGTGTGACTTCGATGAGGACACATATCATGACGACATTCCCGAACAATGTAGGCAGAGCCGACGAAATAGTAGGTACATAGACAAAACCATGAATATTTCTAGTTTTGAGTTGGAAGAAATAACAAGTGACAGGCTAGCTTGTCGCCTAAAATATACCTTAACCTAATTTCGTCCTAGTCGCCTCTTACGACATCCACGGACGAAATAGAGAGGTGTTATTTCAAATCCGATACCACACGGATAACTACGACAAGTATGCTTTTATTTCCCTAGTTTTTGATTTCCACCGTCCACCGGTTTTCGTGAGCTTTTTAAAATACTTACAGATTGCTCGAATGAGAGCTTAGCGTTTGCGAGAAAAGCTTCGAACACAAAATGCACGTAAGTGCTAGTACATTTCGACATCCTCACGAAACGAAAATAAACTTGCATGACTTTTGATGATGATTTTATCTATATTTGTTTGTAACAAGTCTTTTAACGGTATCGATGAAGTACTAAATACATGTGTAAGTTTAGCTTTAGATACATACATACATAGAGTAGGTAGAGCATACGAAACGTTACGAGATTAAAACAATACTATTTTTTGTTTAATTTTAGCTTGAAACATTGATGAAAGATTTATTACTCGTGTGGTATCGGGTTTAGAATAACACCTCTCCATTTCTCCAATGGTCGTAAGAGGAAATATAAGGTATGCTTTAGGCAACAGGCTAGCATCATCATCATTATACAATCAAAATCATGATTAGATAATATTATGACCATTTCACGCTTCAAGACCAGGCACTATTATTATAGCTTTAGATGTTTTAGACAAGCGAGATCAAACCTCAACACTCCGATATCCACAGCGTTTTATAACGCGAAAGAAAATGCCAAATGAACATTTCGGCCGGCGTGAAGCTAAACAAATCCACGAAACAGATTTATTATTCAGAGAACAAACAGTGAGTTCCCATTGTTTTATAAAAGGCAGTAACTTTTCCATTTGATATTATATATCACGCGGCGGACATTTTTAGCCGTACGTGGTGGAAACGGCATGAATTATTGTTGTCGGGGCATTGTTCGACGAGTTTTCGCTAACAAAAGACTGCCTTCGAAATGCAGCGTTTCATTTAGTCTTGCTCTTTGGCTGCAGAAACTGCGATTAAATAATGCGGATTTGTTTTCCTTTTTTAGCTGTAAGGTTTTTTGCAGTTCCTGATTACTTCGCGCCTTTTATGAGTGATTTGTTTACGTTATTAATGATTGTTGATGTTTTAAATTGAAAACAAACTATCTTAATTAAAAGATAATAATAATTACAAACTAGTTTTAGTTGGCCATTTTCACTTGATTCATTTTATAAAAGTTACCTAGGGTAGTGGAACCAAAAGATGAACACCCCCCAGAAGTTGAACGTTTGGCCTTAATTAAATAGTGGCACATTTTATACGCCAAAAAATATTTTTTCATAATGCAGCAACACTTTGACGAGGTGAAAAACATAATTCAAGAAAAATTACATCACGGACGTGAACGTGAGCGATCTTCGCGTCTCGGATTCCCGTCAAAAGTGCCAGTTGTATGGAATCCTTATTAAGAAACGAGCCTCACATTTTAAGCTTTTAATTGCATATCAAATTGAATAATGCATTGATTAACATTTTTATGCTTTGTATGTATTCTCGACTATATCTTTAATATTATTGTAAATAAACAAAATGTTTTTTTGTATTATTTAACGAGTAATTTGCTGTTCAAGTAATGGTTCCAAAATCAGAGGTATGAGCTAATAGTTGAACGGCGTTCAACTATCGGGCAAAGTGGTATTTTTACAAATGCGTTTATAAAATCACACGAAAAAGATAGACTCACCGATTATGGCTCAAATTAATTGTATATTTGTCGTAGATTTTTTAACCAAAAGTTGAACAAAGTATTTTGATGTTATGGCAAAGAAATTCGATATTTTTGTTGTATGGGAATCGCGACTGTTCAACTATTATTTCACGCCCAAAAGTTGAACTAGTAATTTTACTAGTTCAACTTTTGGTTTCTATTTCAGTAGATGAACATTGAAATAATTAAATTGGTTTATCTTATAGATTTCTTTGCAATAACTTGAACTACTAAAATTTTGTCGTTCACGTTTGGGGCAGGGTATCCATATGAACATTTTTATCAAGGTGATATTCCAATAATTATTTTTGAAAAATAAGTTACAAAATTTAACATACATACATACTATTACATACATAACACCTGTATTCCTAAATGGAGATGGCTGAGCACACGAAACGCTTCATATACAATTATATTTCCTATTACTTTACTATCAATATACTAGTTCATCTTTTGGATCAATTCGTTCATAAATAGGGCACATCGTTCAACTTTAGGGCAATTTGCCTAAGTTGCGCAAAAATATTTTTTATTTATTCGTTTGTATGTAATACATGGGTTTTAAGTAGTGAAATGCAAAGTCGACTATGTGTTTCGTGTTGCAAAAAAAAATCACTGTCATACATGACTTACAACACTGCGAAAAAAAAGTTCAAAGAGTGGTAGTCGCTTAATCGTTCAACTTTTGGTTCCACTACCCTACTTTAAAAAGTTTTTTTCTCAATTTGAATCAAAATACTTATTAATCTATACTCAGAATCATGGACGCTAACGAAATTATTAAAAAACGTCTTCTAAACGTTTTGCTTTTTACATAAAAGCCCATCTATTATTTCTAAAAGAGTTTTCTTTGACAAACATTTGCCTTCTGCCATAAAAGAACTAGTCATCTTTTTCACTTCTTCCGGCCTGTACCTACCACAAACTAAATAGAAACTGCACATTTGTACTAACTACTACAGACTTAAATCTTCCATACACATACATACTTACACATCATTCCTCATCCCCTGCGGGGGATATACGACAGAGTTAGCGAAATCTGTCACTCATGTACAATAATGCACAATATGAAAACCACAGACTTGTATCGAAATAGATGACTCAAGTGTATGTACTTGGCGTGCCAAAAGGGAACCAAAAAGGAGAGCAATGCTCTTCTTTTGACGCGATTTCATTTAGTTTTGTACCACTTTAGGTTTAACTGCCTAGAGACAGGACATCTTATCTTAGTAATATTATAAACGTGAAAGTTTGTGAGTATGGATGGATGGATGGATGGATGGATGGATGTTTGTTACTCCTTCACGCAAAAACTACTGAATGGATTTTAATGAAACTTTACAGTAATGTAGCTTATACATCAGAATAGCACATAGGCTACAATTTATAAAGATTTTGTTTGAATTTTCCAAAATATGACGATAAGTGTCGAGAAAGTAGGAAAAAATCTACTATCAGCTGGTTATTCTGGCGGGCGCTTCCTACTAATAATTCCGAAATCTCTTCTGTGTTAGCCCGAATTTAAAGCGTACGAAGCCGCGGGCAAAAGCTAGTCATGAATAAGGCGGCGTCACCTTTGAATCGGTTTCACTCGAACTGTCAATTCCCATCACTAAAGCGGTCATGTATTGTGACGTTACAGTGGTAGAGAAAAAGTGGCACGCTTGTTTTTATACAAATGCATTACTTGGGGTATCTATTTCGATATAAGTCTGATGAAAACCGTCCACCATAACTCCGTCAGCCAATTTCACAAGCCGCCAACCAAAAACAATAACAAAAGCTATAAACTACCATAGACAGGCCATTGAGTAAGCTGTTTAGAGTCGATAATGGTGTAATGAATAGCCCTTTCGGGGTGTTATCGTACTACGCACGCCTGGGGAGCGTATTTAGTTCTACTTGTGTTTAACGACTGAATAGTTGCCTGCTCAGTCAAATCAGCTACTTTTTAAACTTCGCAAAGAAGGGGTAATAAGGTTGATGTCGATGTCTCTGGATGTGTAGTTTTGGTAGGGATCTTGAAAGAAGTTGAAATGGTAGGGGTTTTCCCAGTGTCTAGTTAAATGAAGGCAATGCAAGTTGAATACTCTTTACATTTTTTGCAAACATACGACACGCCTTTAAACGAATGCAAAATTAAATTCTATAGTGTAACTGTTACTTTTTCACGCTTCCACTGATGAAGGGATTATACTTTTAGAACTTGCACGATTTTACAATTTGTACGGTTTTTAGTGTAGAACCCATAAACTTGTAGTGTCGATGCCTCTCAATTTCCCGTGAATGTCATTAGAGGCGACCAAAATTGGTTACGGTATATTTTAGGGGACATACTAGTAATCTGTCACTATTATCATGTTTTAACAAGCTTTAAATCTAAAAAATGCCAATGTGACTACGAAGCGTGCAATACTCATGTCATACTCTGCCTACCCCAATTGGAAATACATACATGCGTCATATTATGTACCTAAGTAACTAGAGACGACCATCACGACTAACATTCCTTGTCTACAAACATGTATACAAACGCCGTCATCAATTTCAACCGTTTGATTCACGGTACGCTGATGTCAGAGTAACTATACATAGTGCTCAGCTTCGTGACATAGCCAGATAACGTGATTGTGTGCAATAAACGGAACGATCATCCTATTAGACATATGGACGAGCTGATATGAACTAATAGGTTTTACTGGAGTCAGGTATTAGGCATGGATGATGTAGTTTTATAGTATTAAGTCGGTACATCAGGAGCTATTTGCGTTCCGTTTCTGATCTTTGATAGCAGTTACGATGAAGGATATTCCACCGGCCCTTTAGTTATTCAAAGAAATTACCAAGTTAATTCAGTTATCTATGTTAGTAGATAAAGAAATCTTCAAATGAACTTAACATCCTAACTGTCTTTCGTTATTTACTTACTCCAGAGCTGGAATTTGGTCACAATACCTACATTTACTTAAATATTTGTTGTTAGAAATTTAGACACAATACGTAGGTATGATAATTTGTGTTTAGAAAAAATACACTATTCTAACTCAAAACAAAAATATATGCCAAAAATGTTTACGAAACGTGGAATAGTCATGGTTTTGTCTATATAACGTTTTATTTGCTCAGCCTACCCAATTTGGAAATACCAACGTCATTTGCCTACTGTGTATTTTTTAATTGCACAAACAACTTGAACATTAGTCACCTAATCATACAAAGGGTTAACACGCATTCAATCACACAACACATCAGAACCGTCATAAAACCCTTCAAATTCCATCGCAATTGAACACTGCTAACCCCTCCCTTTCTCCGTAGGTGTAATATCGGCGGGCGTGAGCGTACCAGTGCAAATACCTTCGCAGGGGCCAGACCTCGCGTCCAATTACTGGGGCCGGCTTCAGTGATCGCAGCTTTTCGGGTTCTCGCATCGACTCCTGCCGATGCCGGAGAATCCGACAGACACGCCATCTACCGGCGAGATCCCGCACAACTACGCCGACGCGCACTTAACGATGAACGCTCTCAACATGACCGCGGGGCACGACTCCGTGCTCGCGGGTGAAATGCACGAAAACTCAGTGTCGTAAGCGATTTTCCAAGTGAAAGGTGAAGCAGCAACTGATGATGTTCAAACCTAGTTGTTAAGCGAGCGCAGTGAATTATTCAGCGATACGCATTATTATATTATTATTTGAAAATGTATAAATTTTTGAGCTGCTTAGTTCACTGTGTGCGAGATTTTAAATAAGCTAGGGAGACGTTAGTGTAAATATTGAGAACAGCGCCATCTATTAGCGAGTAGCGGAGGCTTCTTTGTGAACGCTCCGCTGCGCCAAAGCGGGATACTTGTAAATAATTGTTTGTGCCAACGTTCTATAATAAGTGTTATGCGCCCTTTGCGTGTACAACCCTTTTATTTCTTTGATGTATGCAATGGGGGTGACAAGTATTAATGCAGTTGGGAAAAACGCGGAGACGCTTCGTTACAGCGATTTAAGTTGGCACCCCTGCACGCGCCAAACTGTCACATTAACAAATTGCATTTGTATTATTTGTACAATAATTGTCACGTCATTTGTAACAGCACGTAATTAGTTTAATCTATTTATTTACTTCTATTTATAATAGGAATCAATATTGCTGTGATTAAATTAGAATAGATTTATTTTACCACAAAATTGAGTCGTGAGTTCTTGAATGGATGGCCAAAATTGCATTTTTTTAGGCTTGGGTTACATGTCATCGGTTTTTACTGCATTTTGAAGACACGAACACATTATTTTACAATAATAGGTTACTCAGAAATGTTCGCAGTTCAAATGTAAACTAAGGTAAGGTAGATGGCGTTACTAGCAAGCTTGATGCTCGAGTAAGCGTTCATAGCAAGAATTTACCTGACAATGAAAGGAAAAACTGCCGTTATTTTCCGCTGGAGGCGCTGTAAAACAAAACACTATTAAATAACAGTCTTTTTCTCTTGTTTTGTCTGTCTCCGATTTGTTGTCACAGGTAGATGATTTTATACTTGTTTGGTTTAAACAATTTGTTGTTTCACAAGTGGGTGTCTTGTAAAATTGTATGAAACCAACGACATGGAAACTTGAAAGTCAAATTTTAATTAAAATTTACAAAATGGTGCTGTTCCGCAGCAGGTTCTGAATTAAAAAATTTGATTGTAAACGAACAATTAATATATTTTCATTCTAGTAATGAAATGAAATGCAATACTGACGCGGTGAGGGCGATATGATATAAAAAGTGTACGTATAGTTGTAATTTAGCTTGTAAGTGTAAAATAAATTATTACTCGATTGTAAGTGCATATAGATTGAGGAAATCACAGTGAAATTTAATAAATATCGCATTAACCATTACTTTTTGTTTCTTTATGAATTACCACGGACCCTATTCAACAATTATCTGCACTATTTTAGATGTTCAACCTTAAATTATTATCGTATCAGTTTCCGAAGCACTTATTTTCGTAATTTTACATGTAATTATATTCTTTCAAGTGCGTACGCCGCAAAAATATCATTATCAATTTAACAAGTCAATATCACAACCCCAAATAAAGTTATGATCATTTAAAATGACGAATGGGAACACTCGAGTGTATCTAATACCCCAACAATGGGCTAATAAAGTGCGGCATAAAATATTATTATTAATAACCTATTGTGACATAGCAGATGTTGGAAAAGTCTGTTCGGAACAGGACTCTATGGCAGTGATAGCCCTGGGTTCAAAGCGTCTGGAACACGTTCCTATTGGGCGAACGTTGACATGTGTGCGTGAGCTTTACATAGGGGACGCACACAAATACCACAGACCCTCCGTTAGGGTTGAACAAAAGGATGGGATTAAATGTTGTATTGTAGCATTATGATCTGGGCACAGTATGGTGAATTTTAAACGCTACGAGAGGTGATTATCAAAGAGTGGTTACAGAAATAAAGTTTATTTAAACAGCGTTGGCAAAATAAGATTGCTAATATTAAATATCAAGCCATATTATTGACATACATAAGACATTTTTTATAATAATCATTGATTACGATTAATAAATGGATTATCTAAGGTAAGTACAATTAGTTGTAGAAACTAACTTAAACTAAACAATTTTTAATTTTGTGCGATAAATCAACTATACATTTTGTTTCACAACAGTGCGTAAAATATAAAGAACCTTTAGAATATTTAGTTGTATAAATAATTTCTTCAAAAAATATATTAACAATATGGAAACCACAAGTTACTTTTGACACTAATTAACACAATTCAATTATATTGAAAGTCGTGTGTTCCTGCTTATTTTTCAAGTAGGTATAGACATTTAGTATACATATTTATATAATAATTAGTTTTGAGAAAAAATATGGTATCAGCATAGTTTTACTTTTACATGGTCTAAAATACCGAAAAAGCTTATTTCGCGAATGAGTAAGCCCTAAACACAGCACCCACCCTTCACAACATGGGTAAACCACCCCATGCAAAGCCTATAATGGAATTCTATCAAAAACACGCATAGTTGTTCCCCCGTTCAACAATTGTAGATTATCTACGCTTATAATTGGTTTAGATTTTGTCTGTCCATCCCTACGATCCTGTATTTGATTTGAATGCTTAATCTTTCACTATAGGATATTCTTTATACTTTTGGTTAAACGGATTTGGTGGGTGTTGTCACAATTATAAGATTTTATTAAGCTAGCACTGTTGGCTTAAATTATGTTCATGGATTGTCGATTTTTTTTCCACATACACGTTTTCCTTTCTAACTATTGAAGGAAGAAAGATATGAAAATGTGACATTACGAGGAACCTATATTAAATAAAAAATCGAATGGATCGGATGTAGCGTCTGATTTGTTAGATTTTTGTACAGTGAAAAAAATTCGATTCGTTTTGTAACCCGACAAAATCAAGTTTCTAACTTTATCTTACTCCTAGTATCACTACATTTTACGGAAGCATGATTAATACAATAACATTTAAATAAATATTTATAAAAAAACGTCCGAATTGTCGCATTGACATAGCCGTACCAATAAAACTTGTTATAAAGCAATAACATAAAAAATCGATAAAGCATAATTGGATAAAGTACAGCGCCTTTGTAGCACAATATTAGCAATATATTAAATTATACATAAGAAATAAATTGAAATTTAAACTATCACGAACGTAACAGTCTTAATTTTTTTAATATTTGGTTGCAATATGACTAATATTAAAACTAAAAGTCTCTTAAAATATAATTTTAAGACTCATATAACATTTTAAACTTAGCAATTAAACGTATTTCTTGACATAAATTTGTCGAGGATGGCAATAAATTTGTATGAAAATTTTTAGTATATTTTCGCTTTTTTCAGAAATTTTTAGAACGGTCTATAGCTAAATGATATAGCGCCGATTTTACAAGTCTGTAGCCCTATGGACGCAAACAGGTCTGTATTAGTAAAATTCATCAGTCTGTATCTGTCATGGGGTTTTATGCCTGATGCCCAGTTCACATTAATCCAGTAGCAATCCAGTCCAGCAATCCAATCCAGTGCTGGAATGCTACTGGAATAATGTGCACCGACACTGGAATGCACTGGAATGTACCCATTCCAGTGAGAATTCCAGTCCAGTGACTGGAGAGACCGTCAACTTTTCATTCCAGCACCACTGGAATAGTATGAACAACCATTCCAGTTGCGTTTCAGTACTGGATTGAATTAATTTTTGAGTTTCTTTTTAGAAATCATTGTCCCAATGTGTTAACAATCCAGCTACTCTTAAAAGACTGGAATAATGTGAACGCTATGCTCCAGTCCAGCACTGGACTGGATTAGCCCGCTGGATCACTGGACTGGAATAATGTGAACTGGGCATGAAACCTAAATAACTGATTATGTTTAATGTCGCTACTACTCACAGCAAATACTATGGAAGGAAAAAAAATTAAAAGGACTGCAATGTAAGTAACATACTTGTACGGAATCCTTGGTCGATTATTCTCTAATTATGTAGTAGCTGAGTATATAATTTTAATTTCTAGATTGTTTACTCTAATATAGGTAGGTCGCTAGTCAGTTCACATTAAAGTCGTCTCTATCCAACGCCAGCGAGAAAATGAGACGGCAATAATATTTGCAGGGTCCGACACATACGTACCATACCGCTTTTTGACAACATAACCGTTGATGAGAGCTTAAAGTATGATTACTATTAAAGCATAATTCAAAATACCTACCTACCGTAATAACATTTTAGTGGTAGCCAAGAAGTATTGTTTAAGAAGTTTAACTGTTTTCAAAGCGAGATCAACTTTTTTATGAAGTCTGTTAAAAATTGTTTGCATATCTTAATTTTAAAATTTGGTGAAATTTTCAAAGATCAGTACGCAACCATTATCAATTTAGTGCTTGGAACATTTTTATCGATATCGATACTTATGACAGGTTAAATTATTAATAATCGATACCCTTTTTTTATTATATTAACAGTCGTATTCGAGACGCAAGTTTCTGTCTTTTTTGTTTCTTTTTTTATTTTAGGCCAGCAAGGGCGTTCTTTCGTTGGAGAGAGCTTGAGGTGTGGCTGGACCCGTTGTGTTTGGAGCCGACCTGAAAAACACGAATAAATTTTAAGTTCACAATTTTTATTGCTTTTTAGTCTAAGAGAGAGAATCGGATCAGTTGTTATGACAGTTCCTACTTGAAAATAGCTAAGCTGGCGTTAAAACTGTCATGAGATTTAGAGACAAAGGTCTATGTTTTTATCGTAATTCTTCTTAATTTACACAAAAAAGATGTACACACATAGATACACATATACTTATGTTTCATTATCGGGAGCAGATGATACTTTAGCAAAAAGCATTAAGAAGCTAATGTTGGAAACAAAAATCTAAGCCTATGTGTCCAACTGTCGCATATAGATAGATCGTACATACAATCACGACTGTATTCCCAAATGGAGTAGGCAGAACACACAAAACGCTATATAGACAAAACGTTTTGTGGCCACTTCTAGCATAATATTTTTTTTAGGTTTTAAGGTGGCACGTTGCTAGCCTGTCGCCTAAAATATACTTTAATCTATGTCCTTAGTCGCTTACGACATCCACGGAAGAAATGGAGAGGTGTTACTTGAGCACGTGCGTCACACTGTGCGATCGCTAGGGGAATATACTACACGCGTGCGACAGAGACATACAGCAGCGGGTTAACGCTCGGATTTCTCTGTGCTCTGCAACCGGCCTTTAGGACGTAACAAATACCTTATGAGTGTGTTGGTGCTCCGTGTGCCATAGCTGTACGCCTCAGGTCTTTCTCGAATATTCCTCGGTGGAGGGGGGAAGGGCGGTTTCCCCCTATTGTGGTAGTGTTGGAATAGGAACCCCGTCACAGCCAACATCACCCAGAGAAGGGTTAGGATTGCATCTGCAAAAAAAGGTTAGTAGTTAACCCTTGTAGGATTTATTTAATATGGTAATTTTTTCTGCAATTAAAAGTCAAAATGGGTAAAAAAATATTTTATCTACATTGGTACCATAAAAAAAATTGTATTTTACTTAATTGTAACGAAATAGCATTTATTGCTATGGACACTTTATGAAAGGGACACATGAGATTTAGTTTTCAAGATGGGCGTATTCCCTGGGCGTAAACTATGTTGAATACCTTCACGGTGTACCTTTAAAAATTGGAAAAGATCCATTCGTTAGTCACCATGACTTGTCTAGAGCATATTTTGACACTTGTGTATCACGTCATTCCCGCCCGCACCTCCCTCAGTCCCCTTTCTCGTCAGCCCCGCGCCCCTGTTCCACGCGGGCGAGGACTCAGTTACACGGTCTCTCTAAAGCAGGGGTTCCAATCTTTTTTTGACAAGCCTCCCCGGATTACAAATAATATTTTCATGCCCCCCACTATTATTTTCAATGTGTAGGTTTAAAGTGTCAGGTATATTCTGAAATTAGGGATTAAGTATTTAACAACTTTTAGTTTTGCGTACTTTGTGCCCTAGTTGGGAACTCCTGCTCTAAAGACAATGCCCTAAGCCGGACGACGGTATATAGGAACCACCAGAAACATAAAAAAATCTAAGAGTTAATTCCTTACAAACTCACCATTTAGTTCAAAAGGAGTAGACAAGACGGCATAGCTAAACTTCTCAACAGTCGCTCTGCGCACGGTGTTGATCACAATATACTTCAAATTGGACCCTAGGCAGTAATCAATAGGGTATATAGCCGCGTAAGCGCCGAGTATGGCGCAACACAGCACATTCGCGGGGTAAGTCGCAGTGACGAGAGTTAAGGACGTTATTAGGACTATTAGAATGAATATTGTCCAGAAATTTAGGTCTTCCATGATCATCACGAGGCCACCTGAAAAAAATAACAAACTTAAGACGACTAGGGAGGTCCAATCCACTGGTTAGGTACGCCCCACCGGCGTGACTTCGTGAAAGGTCTATATGTTAAAAAAAAAGTAAAAAAAAACTTTTAAGTAAAACGGTAAAACAAAGACCAAAGATCAAAGAATAAAGACTAAAACAAACGGGGTAAGCTAAGTAAAACCGTTTAAAAACTGAAGCTTTAAGCCCTAATGAACGTTTGAAATTTTTCGTTACTACATGTTCAGCAAAGTCTACTTTAGAAAATCTCCTTTGCAGGCTCATTTCATAAACTAGGTAAATTTTATTATGCAATAGTGAAATAAATAAAAAAAACTGAAGTGTTCGACTGTTGTAATTCAAAGCCCAGATTTTTCACAACCACCGTTTATCTACCAGGGGCCTGGTAACTAATCAAAGACCTAGTAACTTACAAGAGGCCTGGTAACTTACCAGGCATCTGATTGTACAACACGCAGGCGGAGAAGAATCCAAAATTGAGGGTGCAGAGCAGCACGGAGAACACGGGTATCCCGTAGAACCACCAGAAGGTCAGCCAAATGAACCCGAAGAGTATCCCCGAGAGAAACGATGCACCTATGAGAGCTGTGAACAGAATTCAAATTGCGATGTCAAAAATTTACTTAGAAATTTTAAGTAAAAAAATTGTGAGTCGGATTCGAAGGGTTCAGTACCAAAAACTACAAAAAAACACGGTTTTTGAGCAGGAGTCCCCGTAAATAGTTATTTATTTTAATTCACGGGCGTAACCAGGATTTGGTATCGGGAGGGGTCGAAGAAAAAAAATCGGCCAAGTGCGAGTCGGACTCGGGTACAGTAGCATTCAACGCTCAAGGAGCCCCCCCCCCATAATGTTAATATCTGAACTTTTCGGGAGGGGGGGGTGGTTTGAACCCCCCAAACCCCCCTGGCTACGCCCATGTTTTAATTTAATTATTTAATTTTGAAGTAAATATTACACCACTAAATATTCTGTGAATATTTCAAGTGTGTACCTGTTACCAATATTAAAATTAATATTAACCCAAAAACACAAAAAACACGATTGATATATGTATACGAGTCACACGTAAATAACGATTTTACTTTATTTTTAGTAGGTATTTGTTGTTATAGACTTACAGAAATACATCTCTGAAAATTTCAATTGCCTACTTCTTACGGTTCTTGAGACAGACGGACAGGGAAGTCTCAGTAATAGGGTCCCGTTTTCACCCTTTGGCAATGCCACATATATACATAAATATTCTCACGCCTGTGTTCCCAAGAGGGGTAGGCAGAGCACATGAATTCAAAAATCCAGTGCCACGTTTAGTAAATTCAGGGTAACCAGATGGTTAAACGTAATATTGCAGTGACAGGTTGCTAGCCCATCGCCCACAATACACTAACCCTTTCCCAGAGTCGACTCTTACGACACCCACGGGAAGAAAGGGGGAGGTGCTACTCTAACCCGGCACCACACGGGTAACCGGCACCATACGGCAATGCCAATGATTAAAAAATGTTATCAGGTAAAGATACAGAAAAACTTACGTGCTTGGTCGATCTTAGATATAATCGAGATCAATATGTAAGTGATAATGACGCCGGATAGCATCCCGAAAACGAACATTTCCGTCTTGAAGAATCGGTGACCGAAGTAGCAAATAAATAGGCCTACGAAGAGAAGCGACGCACATAGAAGCTTCGATAGGAAGTCACCTGTTGGAGAGAAGTATACTTTTACTCTAGTTATGTATGCACATAAGTAGCTATGGAATCTATAGTTTTTTTTCTTCATAAACATACAATACAAGTATTTACAAGTAAGGTGGGCAGAGTATACTAAACGTTACGTAGTCAAAACGACATTTCGCAACCACTTCTAGCATATTTAGGTTCTAAGTAAATAGGTACAGTCACGAACAGGGATTGTTGAGCCACTTGCCACTGTTCGCAATTTAGACGTGTAATCAATGACCGACGTGACTGACAGATGTTATCTATTAGATAAGTATTACACGACCAAGTTACAAACATAGGTAAGTGGCTCAACAATCCCTGTTCGCGATGGTACAATAGTGATAAGTTGCCAATTGCCATCATATCGCCTAAAGCATATATCAACCGCTTTAGTTGCCTCTTACGACGTCCGCGGAAGAAATGGAGAGGTGTTATGCTAAACGCGACACCACACGGGTTTAAAAAACCTATTTTTTTAAAATCAAAATATTAAAATACGCAACGACTGTCATCTTTAAACCAGACTTACAAGGGCAATATCTGATAACTGGTGGGTCTTAGAGAAAAAAATACATGGACCATTTCATAGACAAAATTGAGATCTATAACTTTGCTTTGAGGTACTTTTTGATAAAACGTACCGTTTTCGAGAAAAAATAAAAAAACCTATAATTTTGACATTGGAGCCCGAATAACTCCCTTAGCTCACATGGGATCAACGGGGACTTTTGACGCTTTATTCTTTATGGTAAAACTAAGGTTTCTACAGAGATTTGGCTTTGTCGGAATTTTCTGTATTTGATCACTGTTTTTATGTCTAACTTTACCGGGTTATAGTAACCGATAAGCACTTACCGAGTAGCTCGCAATCGTCTTCAACCAATGGTGAGCAAGCGTAGGTGACAATCGGAACGTAAATAGCATTTTTTGTGACATTTTTAAGGGTCCCAGATTCGTTAGTAGCTATAACTTTTGTTGCTACAGCTACAAGTACGGACCCCGTTCCTGGGTATGCACTTAGAGTACGTCGGAGATTTGTTATACTGGTTTGTGGAATCTAAAATTAATGTCAGATTAAAAAAAAATACAACACGCTTTAGTTTAAAGGAGTGAGTAGGGCATACGATACGTTCCACAGAAATGTAACAAGTGACGATTCAGAGTTATTTTTTGTCAATTTCATTAAAAAAATCTTAATTAGAAACTACATAAATCGGTTTTTATCTGTTTTTATAGTCAAATCCGTGGACGCTCTCGATTAAAATTAGACAGTACTTATTTTTTTAATTTTTCCAATTTGCGAAAAATTGAGAACAAGTTGGAATGCAACTTTTCAATAAAAAAATGGTGTCATATTGTTAGTTGCAAAGGTTACTTGGTTATCATCTTACACGTCAACGCAACTTAGTATTGAATCATTAAAAACCGTCTTGAAAAGGAATATATTAATCAATAATACGCAGTCAGTATACGCAACGCATGTATATTTGTAACACAACACAACATAAAATAAATAATCCTTAAAAATACCAAGAAAAATACAACAATACTTACAATCTCACCAACCTCCTCTATACTTTCAAAATTCATCATAGTCTTTATACCCATGAAATAAGTGTCGACACTGAAATCCCTTTCCGGAAGGTATATTCTGTAGAATACCATGTCTTTGAAAAATGGCTTGTCACAGGAACTAGAAATGTCGTCTAGGGGAGCCGAGCTATCTAAAGTGATGAAATCTTTGTTGGCTGATAGTTGAGTTTTGAGAAAGGGGGCTGTTGGTACTCGGGATTCCATGTTGCACCCACCAGGTATTGGATCTAGAGGAAATAAAGCATATTAGTATTAAACACGAATGATATATGAAGCACATGTGGAAAGGGACATGGAAATGTGCCATCACTATATGGATAACCTCAAGTGATCAAATCAAGTGATATTATAAATGCGAAAGTAACTCTGTCGGTCTGTCTGTCAGTTACGCTTTCCCACTTAAACCTCTCAACCGATTTCGATGAAATTTGGCACAGACAATTTTTAGACCCTGAGAAAGGACATAGGCTACCTTTTATTGCGAAAAAAAAGCAATGCCCGAAATAACTATTCCACGCGGACGAAGTCGCGGGCACAGCCAGTGTTATTATATGTCCGCTGTCAATTTCATCAGCGCGATGTAGATCACTTTGACAGTTGATGACGTAGTTGACGAAAGAGGTCCTAAGTATAGTACAGGACGATAGTTGGCTCTAGTGTCGCTACACTTAGGTACCTAAACTGCAGAGTGGACCTCCACGTCCTCCACTGCTAATACTAAGTGCGTAGTAGGCCCTGCGCAGACGACAGACTACCCACGACGGACTTTTTTGTTTGTGAAAATAGAACCTATGGAATTATTATGTACAGTGTAGTTCGGTTATTACGACTTCGCATTTAACAACCAACCGTTTTTAGCGACGCAAGTTCAGGCATTTGGTCGGTTTTAATATGAGCTACTATGAAAGTGCATCCGTTTATTACGACTCCGCTTACAACGACTAACCGCTTTTAACGACAGAATTTCGATCAAAATTACGGTTACAAGTACGGTTACAACGACGAGCGTTAACTTGTGTTCAAACGAATCGTAGGTAAGAAGCTATTTTCACCCCAAAAATGACTTCTATAAAATGAATAAGTTTCTCTATTGAAGAAAAAAGGGTAATAATAAATAAGACCTCGGCAATTTTACTTTGCAAAATTATGGAGTACCTAGTGTGTTATGTGCTTTTTCCAACTTTGCCAAGTTACATTTCAAAGACTGTCGGCAGGTTAAAGACCTATTTCATTGAAACTTGTGATAATTATAATTGTGTAAACACCTGATTAATAGATTCCGAGATCAATACACTTACTTTGTTTAGATTAAAATAATTTCTTCAATAAATTACCTATTGCAATCTGCATTTTGTCCTAAAAGGTACCTTAACAAGTTGCAACAAGAGCCATAATTGGTCGATTGTTTGATGAATTAATTTACAGATTGTATGAATGTAACTTGGTGTATGTACCCACTATTTATTTAAGTATATAAAGATATAAACGTCTTAGGTCAGTGTCGTGATAAGTATTGGATTATTTACTATTGAGAAGGCAGGGCAATAACCTGATATTTTTATTAGACTTACATGTAGGTTTATAATGAAAATCTATATTTACATACATACCTACTTATTCATTTACCACAGAAAAAGTGATGCACAAACTTACCCCCATTATTTAAAACCTTCCCAAGTTAGATGGCAGGGACTGCACTATAAGTATATTCTCTACTGTATAGGTATGTATGTGTAAATAGATTTGCATAACAGCTCCACTTACATCAATCTCTTAAAAAAAGAGTTAAGCATAATAATGGTGGTTCTAAAGTTCGAATATTCACCCACTTAAGAGGATAGGAGTCGCACCACTTCTCCATACAAACATAGTCCCCTGTTTTTTCCGTGAATAATGACATTAGAGCAAATTTTTTTTACATTATATTTGTGTCTGCTGTGGCTATGCCCCTAAGATTTGCTTTTATCAATATTCTAAATAAAAAAAATAAAAAATTTAGAAAATCGCAAATCGTAGGGGCATAGCCACAACAGATACAAATGAAAAAAATGTTTTTCCTCTAATGTCATTATTCATGGAGAAAACAGGGGACTATGTTTGTATGGAGAAGTGATGCGACTCCTATCCTCTTAAAGCTGTGTGCAAAAGCAAGCAAATAATAATTTAATAGTGGTCACAGTTTGATATAAAACAAGCAAACAGGATAATGCTAAGGAATGTAGAATAAAATGACTCAATTAATTTTTATCCTCCATGTCAATGTAACTAAGTCAAATAGGTATCTGAAATACTTGTAATACTTGACATATTGTTTAAATTTATTTAAGTGTTGTCATGTGAAAATTGCAAGTTAACAATGAAGAATTATTTTTCAGTTTGTATTGATGATACGACTGAGATGTCAGTGATTTAAAAAACTTGGAACAAGTGCAGAGAATGGGACACAAACCCAGGCTAGCAAATAGTAGTTATAAATAGGCTTGTGTCCTGGGTTCAAAAATGTAATTATAATTAGTCCGTTCGTTAGATTATGGAAAATTATGACGTACATATTTTTTTTTAAATCAAATGACTAAATATCGACAAAGTTAAAGATCATCAATTTGACGTCACAACTCAGTAAAAATTGTATCGAGTCGTGACGTCACGCGAAACTTCTAAGCGCTGTATTATCGTAATTTTTCGTTTGTAAAATAAAAGAAAAAATATGTTTACAATATTTTTCGGTAATCTCTCTGACGAACTAAATAGTTTTTTTTGTCAACTAGCCTATTGATAGTATTGTTACGATACTTTGATCTTTGAAAGACTCAGGAAGAATAATACTTACATGTGTCCCCATAGCCATGAACCGCTATCAATATCCTCAAATCCTGTTCATTCGGATTAACTATATGGAATGTAGCCAACGGGTCAACGGGACTGTACAATCCGATATTAGTTCCAGTTACACTCGAATTCAGCGTAGTATAGTTATACATAGTTATGTTGTACAAATGGCTGTGCGCTTGAAATATGATGAAGGAGACATTCGGATTGACATTTTCAAAATCAAATTGGATGGTTGATAATCCCTTAATATCAATAAGGCTGTTGTACAGTTCGGCATTGTTGGGTGTTGTTGTTTTGTTCAGAGGTATTATAAAGTTCTCTGAAACAAAAAAGTCACATAAATGTCTATACTAATATTATACTAAGCAACCAGTCGCTACTATGCTTCTTTTATTTAGTGGCTGTTATATTTGTAATAGCCTTTGTAATGTTTTGTACTCTCTGCCTATGCCTTCAGAGCTCTTCCTAAATATTACAAGTGGAATGATATGATTGTTCAGTTGGTTGTATTGAATAGACTGAAACTACTAGCATAATTAAAAAAAATCTTATCTTAAAGTTACCATGGATAACAAGGTATATTTTTCCTCAAAATGTTAAAAAAAAAATTCAATCCATGTGAAGCAGAGAGACTTGTACTAATAAATAAAAAAACACTATGTATGTAGTAGATACTTTATTATAAAAACATTTCTATGGTCCAGATAGCATTCACAGAGGGTTTTTACTCTCCTTATCAAATAAAAGTTTGATGACTGCGGCATATAATTGCAGGCTGTACACACAAACTAGACAAGTGATTATAGCAGGTATTTAAGACGTTCACGTCCGGCAGCATTTCACTGAACCCTTAAGCTATGCCGGGCGAAATTATCGTGGTGTACTTACAAATAACATGGTCACAGATATGTGTCACTGGCATAGAAGTAAGATTTTTTTGATCACAGACGTTGTGTCACCAGACGCGATCGTGTTAATAGGATAAATACATTGTTATAGCACTCTGCATACAACTTGTCACCATTTAGTGAGAGAGAGTAAGTTAGTGCTGCATTTTTCCAGATATAAGTGATGCACGAATTTACCATCTCTCTCTAAAATCATGCATATTATTTATGCCCAATAGTGTAATACATATTTGAGACTCAAAGACAAACATTAATGTCCATCTTACATATGCACAATGTAGGTACTCATCCGCATTCCCAAATGGGGAAGAAAGGGCACACAAATAGTTAGGTACATAGGCAATGACCGTTTTACATTTGATAACCACTTTGTAGTGTTGTACTACCAACACTACAAGGCAAATTTAATTTAGAGTATCTGATCTGTCAAACTCTTTACAAATAAAAAAATTGTAGTTTGGAGGTAGGGATTCGATTGAATCTTACCCTCAATATGGAACATAATTTTTTAGGCTGAATGTTCTTCATTTCGCTTGCCTTTAGTTTTTGGCGATATTCTTTTAAAAACAAGAAGGTCTTTCTGGCACTTCCCACTTAACCACAATTTCGACAAGATGGATTGAGTTTCTAATCTTTGGAAATCCGCGTTATTTTCAAAGCCGGATGGCTTAATTTATAAAATAAACGTAGCAAGCTACGTAAATAATCTAATTATGAAGTTATTTTAACAAAAACGGTGAGTTTTTGCACAATTTCACTTTTTCATTTTGACCTTGTGGTTTTCGTTGAGATTTAATTGTAAAATTAACCCTTGGTTTCTTTTGTTTTAGCCAAGAGGCGTTTTTTTTTATATCTTTATAACTTCCATTTTAACATGGATTGGTCGGATTAGATGTTGGCCATATCCACATCATGGATTTTACCCATTTAATTATCGGCGTCTGTCGACGTACCCCCGCCGTGTAATGGCTGATCGTTGAGGAATTTACCCCTGAAGAATTTAACTGGTCGGTATCGAACCTTCATAGATGCAACAAAATCGAAAAGAAAAATGTCGAAAAGTGTTTTCTAGACAATAAGTGTCGTGTTTGGCTAGTTCATATTAGATATTGAATTTGTAAACCCGCTTAATTTAACCGTAACGTATATGACAAAATTGTAAATTTAGTTTTTAAGCACCAACTAGTATTAGTCCGGATAAACATCATTCAAGACATAATCAGCAGCTCGGGGACTCTCCCATAAGGTGAGGCCTTGGTAGTTTTTATTAGCTGAGTTCCCGCCTTGTTTAACAAAAGTCTAATGTGATACCGAATATCTGAGTTTTGGCTATGTTTCGGCTCTAAAAATAGCCTGGCGTCCGAAGAGCATTGAGGGTCTATTATACCCATTTTTTAAGTACCCTTGAAAATAAACCAACCAACAATCAATTTTATTTTTTTATTTTTTATACATTACAACTTTTAGCACAAGTTTCAGTTTCAAGCTTATAGTAGTTTATAGATAAATTACCATAATGACAGGTTGCTAGCCTGTTGCTTGAAGGATAGCGGATAGCTAAGCCTACTTCCCAATATTATAAAAATTAAAATTAAAATTAAATTATGGTCTGACTAACGTACAAATCTAAAGATCTGACATGATTTACCTCTTAATCAAAGTAACATTTGCATTTTTATATTACCTCGCCTTATGCAATTTTTGGCATCATAATGCCTGCAGATACTTAAATGTTGTTGAACTGTTACCATGCAGTGTAAAAATGGACTTTACAATTCTAATTAGAATTCAATTTAATCAGAAACAACCTTGTAAAAGGCATTGAGTTTTGATAAAACGAGGAATTTTTATTAATTATACAGATTAAGTGACTAAAATACCGAAAGAATACCTTACCTTGAGCGTTGGTTGCAGCGCAAATAATAAATATCACAAGAAAATATAGAAGCATTTTATACTTCTTGAAAAATATAACGTATCACAACATGACTCACAAACACACGATAAGTAAAGTAACACAACTGTGTCTGACGTGCTTATTAAATATTTTAACACAATTATTTATTCCAACTGTCAACAGAAATCAGCTGTGTATTGGAAAATTTTCTCAGGACAACGACCGAAGTACATTTCCCCACTTGTAGCTGTTTCAGTACTATTTACATGTTTACATTACACTGAAGGAAACCGCATTAATTAACAGCCTGCCTTAGTAATCACGTAAAATAGAAGAACGTTGCTCTAAAATATAATCAAAACAATAGCATGTGAGTGAAGTGAAGTGAATTGACAGCTGACTGAATTGACGTTTCTGAAGGAAATATTGAGTGCATGAACGAATGAAGCAAGTGCATGTTCGGTCTCCGTGAGAAAGAGAATACAATATGCACCGACACAAGAGTAAGTGAGATAAAAACTACGGCGAAGTACGGCAACACGAACTACGAAAAATATATTTAGTGTATTTTTTATATTTTTAGATAGAAAGTAATTAAAAAAAAGCATGGAAAAAGTCAATAGTATTTTTGCATGCGTTTTAAGTCAATTGTTGTGTTAAAAAGCATATACGCGGCAGCAATGTTCGTACGATTCTTGGAATTATGTCAGTGTCGCGCTATGAGAGCTGAATATCGATTCTCTCGCCGGCCGCTAGAGCGCACTCACGTCACATTGAAATAAACATGGCGGCGCGATCAATGAAGTAGTAGTGTGTAGTGAAGTCTAGTGTAAAAAATTGATATGATGGAGCCTTGTGTTGTTTTTGTGTGTGGAGTTATATATTAAATGGGCCATGGGAAGAGGCCAGGAGTTGTTGGATGCTGCCCGCAAGGGCGACGGGCGGACTGTTACGAAAATACTTACACTAATAACGAAAAGGAGTGGTCCATTTACGAGGTAGGTTCCTTCATGTTTTGCGAATATTCTCGCTTTGCTGTAATGTAATTCTAAGTTTTGACTTCATAACTTGCTTCTCATAAAACAATAGTTGCCCTTCCTTTTTTCTTCTGCTTTCAACGAGTAACAAGAATCGATGTAGCCTTTATAAACAATAGATTCTGACAATTGTTAGTAGTATTTTTTCATAATGTTTACGTGCTTATCACTTCACGTCTTGTCTTGATAAGGACTAAATAGCTTATCGTGAGTTCTTGTGAGTACCGTTGTGTATTTAGAAGGGTTATTATAGGTGTGCAATATTAGTATTAGCGCAGATATGACGGAATATATATATAGATACCTACTCGGTGGTGCCTCCTTGATGCAGCGACAGATTTTATTGAAAACACCAATTGCGAGAACGAAGACAAGGCTAATTTCATCAGTTTAATGGTCTAGCGTTAAATCTAATGCATGAGCTTGTGTGCATGTGTATATTACTGCTTAAATCACGTATTTAAACCGATGTAGATTATTCTTGCTGTCTAAAATACTAAAGCGTAGACGTAGAAGTTAGGTGTATGTATAGGGCTGTCGTTCAGGTACCTACGTTCATGTAGGTTTTCTTGTTACCTAGGTACTAGGCAGTTGGCTAACTCATGGCAACTTATACGTAACTAATTGGGTACGAAACAAGAAAATCGATCGCAGTTTTTCTTACGTCGATGTTTGCGTTCGTTAGCCACCTACTTACTTGGATTAATTACAGCTTATTACTAATTAAATAACACCTACTTGACTACTGTCATCAGTAACTATATACCTAAGTATGTTTAATCCTCAAGGTGTTAGTAGAGTAGAAAGGCAATAGAAAAAAACTATGGTGTTTTTGTGTAAGTTACAGTCCCCGGCATTGAAATTGGCAAGATTTTAAGTACATACAGGGGGTAAGTAAGAAAAGTGATGGGCGAACGTACCCCCACTAACCTACCTACAGTATTACCGAACTAAGAATGCTTCAGGATGTACCTGCGCTATAGACCAGTTTTGTGACGCGGGAAACTTCGCGCGCTGAACACTTGCGTTGTGATTGGTTTTTGATTGAGGTCTCAGACAGATGACCTTTGAGGCTTTGACAGATGTCTAGCAAATGCGTCGAGTAGCCGAAAAATGTGCATAGGAAGCAAACTTGTGTCCAGGGCGTTTGTAAATAAAGTTCAATATAGAAAAATTACTCGTTCGGCTACTCTCGGATATCGTTCTGCGCTTCTCGGCGCAGATACGACATTTCACAATTCCACTAGTCTCGCCTTACCTATCCTTTTTGTGGTAAATTTTCGTAAATCCCATTTGTGAACCTTCAAACCTGTCCATCGAATCAACCCGATATTAGTTTTACACCACTTTACGTAGTTCTTTGCTGAGACCCTGGCGTGTATTCGGTACTAAAGGAGGGAATCTCAAGGCAAGACATCCCATACTGAATGACCTCTTTTTGTTGTCCGTTCACATTATTCGATCAGTTAAGCACCTGTGTCAGCAGTGCCTATAATGATAGCCCTATTTACCTAATGAACTGTCGTACTCCTAGTCTAGGCCTTGATCCCTGTGGCTCCAAGAGTCTTGCAGATGACGGAAGCCAAAGAACTCTTACTACCTGAGTCCTGGGAATCCCCAAGCTACCTACAACATCGAGAGCTTGTCGCATTCACTGCCACCTACACTGCAACCGACACTTGCGTGCGTTTTCGTGACTCGCCCAGAGCTGCTGTCCAAGATTCGTAGGTATTTGAATGCACATTTGCGTTCGTGGTACCTGAAGAAGGTTCGACTCTGAGAGGAGGGAAGGAATGCGTAGAGTAGGCACGGCAGCGACCAAGCCAATCTTATCTGACTCCTTTTTATGAATGGCTGATAATGGCCCTTTGCAGGCATGCAACGACAATTACAGTCACAGAGTAGGTATCATTTCCCTCGGTCATTATAACATTCATTATGTCGTTCGATTGCCATTAAAGGCATCCGGGTTGGTCGTTATTATCATTGGTAATAAACAATGAACCTATAGAAATCTCAGGAGTAGCTGGCGCAATTTTTCTCAGCGGCGATTCGAAATTGTCTGACAGTGATTGACGAGGTGCAAATGTAGTGTTGCCCGCAAAATTCCAATAACTCCCTAAAACTATTTCGTAAACAACGACCGTTTTAAAATGAGTCATCGTTTGGACTTCGGACTCAATACCTCTTTTTTTTTTAGAGCAACGTGTTATCGAAACGGCCTTTTTTCTAAGACCTTCAGGCGAGACAGCAAGATTAGCTTATTTTACCTGCTCGCCTCGACGTTTCATCAAGAGCAGTTTTCATTTCACGAATACAAGCCCTACCTACCATTAGGTACTTGACACATATTTCCATCGTCATCGTTAGTATCGACTGAGTCTTGGTTTATAATCGGGAATTTACATTGCATATTTTAGTAAACCATATAAGTAAAAGCGGGAAAATCCAATGCTTTTGTGACAAATCCATGGAGTTTCCTCAATACCTACACACTTAGGTCTAAAACCCACTCTTACTCATTAAATGTGCTGATATAATCACTTGATGACAAATCAATCCACGCCGTATGGAGATGCAGTAGGGTTGTTATATCATATAAGGATCGGATACGTCACTCGAATGTTTATATCAATATACTGATAAAAGAACAATTGACTGTTAATCTTCTGTTCATTCCCTGTATTCCCTGATGGGGTACTTAGACAAGGCCATGAATATTCCACGATTAGCATACCTTTAGGTTTTACCTGTCCGCAGTGTCCGCCTGTCGCCTAAATTTTATTCATTTAGGCCCTAAAACATACCTTTACCTATTTTCCTTAGTCGCCTCTTTAGAACCCCCTCGGAAGAAATGGAGAGGTGTTATTCCAAATCCAACAGCACATTCTTTATGTATATTATATTATAACATTGGAAAAACGTCATCACTTTACTTACCAACGGACGCGTGCGTGACAAACTGATTTACCACACCTAAAACAACTGAAAAGTTACTCTTCATTGCACGCGTTTTAAAAATCGGAATACCGCAATTAACCGTCGGAAAATTGTATTTCATTCGTCTACTACCATAATTGTCTTTGCAACGAATCGCAATTCTATTTGCATTCACACAACTACAGATCATGCCGTTAAATGCATCCTGAAACACAGTTATGGTGTTAGCTACGGGTCAATGCTCGTCGCCGTGGTGTAATGTTTATAAAGTATCATAGACACGTCCCGTGGTCACAATTATAGTCTCTGACTCTTGGACCCCATGGTATCTCCGTAAGCAACGGTTTAATGACTTCCTTGTCCTATGCACTTTTGTCGGTCGATGTCCTGACGTCTAGTATATGTGGCAACTCATGCTTACCATAAATATCCATACATAACATCACGCCTGTATTCCTAATTGGAGTAGGTAGAACGCACGAAACGCTACTTAGACAAAACCATGACTATTTCACATGTTGTGGCCACGTCTAGGATATTTTATTAGGTTTTGATTTGGTAATTAACGTGTGTATTAGAAGAATGGAATGGCGTGTTTAGTCGTCACAATAAACGTCCTTGGAATCTAACTTGGCAAGATTTTAAGGTAGTGGGGGTAAGTTTGCGCAACGCTTTTCCATGGAAACCACCCCACTACCTACTTCAAATCTTGCCACGTTGAATGTACGTACCTAAAAGAGGTATTATCTAATTTTCTGGTTAACTATTTATGTTGTCACCAGCTCTAGCTCGCGCCATATGATGCATGGTCACTACATCAAGAACTGTTCAAACAAAGTCACGCCAAATAAACCCATAGGTTACTTTTATATCATCTAAGAGAGTGGTTATCTATTTAAGGAAGTAAGATAACTCAAACCATTATAAAGTGAAGTGTTTGGCTGCGAGCCAGACACCAATCGATGCTAAGGAACGTACGTTGAACTTTTGTCTGACTGTTTGTCTATACGTACTCACTCACCTACATATTTGTATGCAGCACTTGACTGAACCAGGCATTGAAGTTGCATGGTAACTCGAACGTGTCTACCGAAGGCCGAAATGCATACGAATGGTGTATTAAACTGAACGAAGTCAGCGGTTCAATAAAATTTTCATTTACTTCAGATTTATAACATCCTTCACTTCCGAGACCTTTTTGCGTCGGCAGAAACCGGTTGGCAGTATTTTTGCAACAGGAAAAAAGATAAAAGTGATTCCGTCAAGCTCACGATCGTACGTGTACTCGTATGTCCATAAAACGACAAGCGCGTGCGTTCGAGACTTGGCCTTGTGGGATTGACACACTTCTTTTTGCCGACACCGCATGTCATGAATACTCACCGAATACTCTACGGAGCTACACATAATACATCTCGGAATGGTCGTAACAGATCTAAGTGAGATTGAAGTCGTTCTTTTTCACGCCTCGTTTAAATTGAACATTTGCTAATTAATCCACATTAACAAGGCTCGATTTGATTCCCCTTAAGCAACGGCTAGCCAAAATAAACAAATTTATCGGATAATAGGCTTATCAGTTCGACCCATTTCGTCTGCTGTCGGACCTGTTAGCCTTAATTTGTATAATAGCTGCTAATTAAATTGATTTGGTTCAGCACGCGAGCTTTTGTTTGACACGCCATGATTACTGTTGGCAGAAACTTATTATCAGTCTCGTTGTAATTACAATTAGGAATAGCCTTTATACAAAACATTAGAAAAAAAAATCAAAATGTGTTGTAAAGTATAGAAGGAACAGCGTTTTCTGATCAAAGTTTCTTAGTTATAATATATTATTTCGACTAAATATATACGTACCTGTTTTCATTCATGTAATTGAGTAATCATCAGCTGCCGATAAATCTATACTTTCATATAATTTTAATTCAAGTTTTTGACCATGTCTACTTTAGTGTGGCATCTGATGATCAGACTACTTCCTAGACTGATTTCAAATAGTTTACCAACAGGTCTAAGGTGTGATACCTTTTGTGACCTCATTTATTCCTAATTATTGTATCTTGAAGCTTAAATGCTATGGTCATCCTTAGACCTATATGTCGACGATCTGCTAATGGGTTACAGATATGTTTTTTGGTTACAGTAATGGCTATTTTATCTTTTAAGACCAAGCCCTTTCTGAGTAAACAACCGCTTAAGACAGCGCAGCGTTGCATGTAATATAGATAACCGAAGGATAATAGAAAATGCAAGTCGCAAAGGTGGTCTTCATTGTTAAACAAACAATTCTATCGGCGATTGACGCGTGTGAATGAATACATTAATTTAATATTCTAGTGTCAAAACTGTTACAAAAACGTCAACTCAAATATTTATGAGAACCAGATACATATTCATTATGTTTAATTTAATGTGTGTGATGTAATTTGAGATGATAAGAAACCAGCGGATCGTTTTATTTAGATGAATCATGAATCATTGAGTACGGTTTTTCCATTTTGACATTTATGTTTTATGCGTTTAATTGGATTTTAATTATAATATATACAGTGGTGTGAATTGTATGAATAGTTTACGTTGTTAAAGAATTCACTTGGTCAGCCTTTGTTGCTAAAACTTTTCTATTGTTTAAGCTAATTTCTGAATCATTGGAACCGTTGGAAGTGATAGTTTTAGTCCAGCAATAAAACAAAGTCTCCGTTGACACAGATAAAACATAATTTGCGATCAAATTAGAGCACTGGCACAACTTCCATAAACAGTTAAGCACTCGCAAAAAATACCGCAACCAAAAGTTCTAAGTGAAGCGACCTGTTGCCTCTATGATTCATCGGATAGCAGTCGCCGGTTTAGTCACTTTTGGCTGTCGAACGCACAACATCCTTCGTTATGTTGTGAACAATTAAATCAATTTTAAATAACGATAAAGCTCATGGTTTTAACAGAATTTTATATTAGATTTTTCTTTGTAACATCCGAAAATACTGGACCAGTGAAGAGTGCTGCTGTGAAGTGAGAATGAAATTAAAAGTGAACTTTTTCGAAAATAACAATGTGACGTTTAGAAATATGAGGAGGATGTTCAGGTTTGTGATTTTGGAATACTTACTTCGTCGGTACAGGAGAAAGTTTTAGAAATTTCGACAAAACATCACAGATTCGTAATTATTATTACGAATCGAAATTCAGTAGGATATTGTCTATGGAATATTTTTTATTTGGCTATGTAGTTTCGTAATAGGCACAGTTCGATTACATTGAATCTTGTTGACATTGCGCGCGCGTGGTCGCAGTGCGTTACTTCAATATTTACAATCAGGTCGATAACATCTGTAACGATTGACCAAATTGTTTGTATTAATGAGCCATGTTTGTAGACGACTTCACGTTAAATGTTAAACTGTTCGTTTTATTTGCAACCTCAATTTGTCCTTAGGGTCATATCAGGAAGTTTTTTTTATGAAACAATAGCTGTCATTCTTTTAGCTTTCTATGAAGAAAAATTGCGTTAGGATTGAGAAGTCTCGACCCACGCCCAATCACTGTAATAGTCTGCCGGCGAAGCCCATTGACCTGCCTTTGTTGGCACAATGGGTGTTGATAAAACATCCAGTCTATTTCGCGGAAAGCTGTTCCTTGGGCACATGTTGAAATATCGAACAGTTAAAAATATCTGTTTGCATTTGTTTTTCGGTGCCATCGTATTCAAAGTTATGAGGATTTCAACCATACCACATGTTATTGAAAACTTGGTACACTAGGAGATGTGGAATATAAAGCCGGTATTCGAAAGTGTTAATACTTACATCTAGAATATTGAATTGACTAAGACTGGCTATTGGGCAGATCTCCAGAGGGGTAATTTTTCGTGTGCCTTGGTATTACTTTTAACTGGCCGATTATTTAACGCTCCAAAATCATTTGT
>BHDV01003812.1:166873-205039 GCA_005406045.1 Adoxophyes honmai | reverse complement strand
GCGTCTTAATGAGGTCCTACGACAAAGATAACTTAAGGCACAAAATTTGTTCGAGGAGAATTTTTCTGAGGAGAACTGCCCTATTGCTTTATTTCCACAGTTACCTTAGATTGTTTATTGTTTTTTTTTTATTTGGATGAAATGATGGAAGTTTTCATCTTAACCGGATACACATTTTGTTGTATCTTAAACTTACGCAACATTTTCTTCTCAGGAAATGATATTGTTAACTCAATGTCTCCGTCATTTCCTGAGTTAGATAGGTTGCTCCTTGTTGAAGATAAATCCTATGTTAAGACAATACTTTCATTCCCTCACCGATGAAATAATTGGAACTTCGATGGAGATAGAACATATGTGATTAGGTAACGTTTTGCAAGTTGAAATCCATTAAAATAAATTTCCTACTAGTGGCATAGTTAGACCCATATAAAATCTGGGGCGCTAAAGTCATTATTGACAGATAAGGGTCCGACAAGGGTTTGACGTAAATACATAATCCAGACTTTCATGTTTACAATAGGTATCTAAAATCTGAATTTTAGGGAAGTATCCAGAGTAAATTAGTATTTCTTATTTTTCCAATGAAAATAATTCGCATTGATCTGAATATAACTTCATGGTGGTGTGTACCTCTTGTGCAACAAACTCCTTTCTTACCACTCTGTCTACACCCAGACCAGTTAGTGCAGAAATGCAGGCCCAACGCAATAGTTATTTCAGAATTAGATCATTTGCTTGGACCAAATCGGCTATCTCTATCTTATCAGAAATTTTACTATCACACTTATCTTTAGCAGTCGATTACTTTAGTCGGGTCCAATTAGCCTTCTCTCTACTCGAAGTTTTATTATTGTTTGCTTCATAACCTGTTTAGTTGTTAGTTGTTAGTTTCCCTATGCGTCATGACTGGCAGTCCCGATAGTCCTTCGTCACCCAACCTAGGAGGATGTTGTGTTAATCCGTTAATAATTTATTAATTTTTAATAATGGACACAGGGAATCTAGTGCAGTGTTGTGCGGGTGTGTACATAGACAAAAGACCAATGCGCATGCTTTCATTTAAAAGCTGGATTTCTGGGAAGCTGAAGAAGAAATTGTATGATGTCGATAGGTGAGAATGGCTTTAGAATTTCGGCAACTTACCGTCACTTACTCGTCAAATTTGTATTGTGTCCAAAGTGTTTATTGTTTTTATCATTCTTTACAAAATGTTGTGTAGGCCTTACGTCTTTTGTAATGTAGTTATTACTTAGTGTATTGTTGGTCATACAAACGCTGAAACAATGTGACTTCTCGTCTCGCTTTGCTAATAATACATTATGGCTCACGTCATTGCTTTAGCTTTTATCATTTACTTTATTACTTCAAGTACATGTAATACTTTTAAGTGTCCCTTAAAGTCAGTTTTAGAGTCTAACCTTAGCTGTATTTATGTTCACATTCGCATTAAAATGCAAACTGGTTCCCGTATCTACGATAAATTAGCTAAATTAAATCCACAAGTTGTACCTACGTCCCAAAGGCTTGGATTCTTGGAAACTGGCCAACGGCGAGGCTTTGATGGTTTGCCCGGCGAACCACATCATATCCGGTTTGGGAAATATTTAGTTTTGCCGGTGTAGATATTTTTGTTTATCAACTTATTTTTTTAACTCTTGGACACTTTTGGTTTGGAGTCAGTTTATATGCTTAATTGATTTAAAAGCATGCTGTTATTTAATTTTGTTACTTTTTTTGGTTCATTAATTTAGTAGACTATGTTCCTTCTTTACTATATTTGTATACTAGCTATTTGTATTCGAGCCTTAATGTTAGCTTTGTAGTATTTCTGTTAAAGTAGCTTTACGTAATTATTATTGTTCGCTGATCTTAATTATGCCTTTTGATTAAATATTTTCGTACATCTGGAGTAATGATATAGTGATGAATGAGTGATAACTGATAACGTAGATGCAATAGCATTCAATTGACTCTAAAATTGTGATTTAGATTTCTATCGCCGATCAACTCTAGTAAAAGTAATTATAATACCTTGAAAGGGTTCATAACTCGGTATATTTTATCGAAATACCTCCAAGAGTACCGGTTTGGTGGACTCGTAGCGAAACTAAACGGCCGGTCGTTGATTTATCAGCGGTTCTACCAACAGTTCAATAAAATGTTAGTGAACTGGCTCCTATTCAAGCGAAACGGTCAAATAGTTGGATATTTTCCTGAAACATAAACCGCAGCGTTTTGGTTTATTCCTCCTCTGGAGGACAAGTACACGCATGCGTTTTATTTTTCAAGATAATTACTTGACCAACGTTGCTTGAATTACATTCAAAGTATTATTTTTGATACAATAGCATACTACTCTTATTATATTTGTGCACTACATTAGATTCCTCCCTTTTGCGATCTTGGGCTAGCTCTTGCCAGTCTTCGAACCCTAGCTCTCATCAGAAAGGTCTCTAGACCGCGTTACTCTTGCGGTACAGTCCTGGCATCTTAATCAAGAAATTTTCTGGGACTGTTGTCTGGGACGGCCAATCGTTCGTCATCCTCTTGGACGCCTCTGGTATTCTTTATGGCTCGATTATCCTTCAACCTTTCCTCGTATCTCAACCACAAGAGTTTGGTCACGTTGATCTCTCCGATAATATTCTGACAGCTCCTGAATTTTGTAACGGTACAAATTAGAACTCTATTTAGGTATTAATATTGTGCAGATTAGATTTTGTTTATTCAGCTGACATCGTGGTGTTAAATGGCAGAAAGTTTATTTGAAGCGGACTAATTAACCAAGTAGCTAGTGGAAATAATACTCATTGTCAGCTGTTCAAATCACATACAAAAATAAAGGTATCTACATATTATACAGGTACCTACCTACTTGGAGGTCGTTGACTTTTGACACTGAGTTGCGTTCCGGTCAAGGGCGTCTCGTAAAATTGCACTCGAAGCTAGTAAGAGACGCTTTTATCTACCTATTACTTCGTAATTATAGCTTTACGGAACAATACAGCTTCTATTTCGAGAAAAGCGACACCGTTTTCCACTTAGCGCAACATTTCTGCTGTGTTTATAAGTGTCTAAAAGTAGGCGGTTCGTTAATTAGTACGCAGTAAATATTCCGACAAGTTATTTATATGCACAGAAAGTAAAAATACTACGTTAAGAGCTAATTTTTCAATCACCAGATAAAACATATCTGTCTGATAAATGTTGACTGTCACTTTTCTTTTATATGACGCGAAAAAAGGATAGCAATAATTTTAACTGACAGATAAATTTATCTGGTGATTGAAAAATCGGCCCTAAATATAACAAAGTTGCATTTGAGTCCAAATCATGAACATATCGAGCGTTGTAGCTTGTAAACGGTATTTTCAACGCTGCTGATATGAGCAGTCGTGGCCGAGCGGTTAAGGCGTCTGACTAGAAATCAGATTCCCTCTGGGAGCGTAGGTTCGAATCCTACCGACTGCGAAACTTTTTGCGTTTTTATTTATTTTATTTTTGTTTGTTACAGTTTACGAAGAGGTGCTGGCGTCAACGTTCAAGACGATAACGGTTACACTCCACTCCACCATGCATGTATGAATGGTCATAGGTGAGACGTCATCTAATGTATCATTAATTTTACAATAAGGATACAATCAAAGTAGGTAGTTGTTTGTATCAGCTATAGATAATGAATGAATCACAGTTGTAAACGTAACTGAATGAAGATCAGGAGAACGTACGAGAATGATATAACTATGTTTTAATGTATTCAACCGTTTCTAAGAATTGGAGGCGAATAGTTTTTTGAACATTTTGATAATTAAAGTGACCTTCCACTCTACCTATACTCTGTTTATTTTAAGATGAGACTTTTAACGATCAAATCTTCATATATTTTTAAATAAACCCACCTTGGGCCGCCGAAAATTATGATGACGTTTGAATTAAGAACATTATAAATTATAATTATATTATAACAAACAATAGTAAGTAAGTACGAAACTCTTTACTATACAAAAAAATAAATAAAAAGACTACAAATTGGTTGCAAAAAAAGTACAAAGTACAAATGGTTATCCTGCTACAAATGCTGGACTTATCCCAAACACATAACAAACAATAGTAAGTGTAATTGCATTCACTATTTTCAATTTTACCATTGAATTCCAGAGATAATTTCAAAATTATGCCCGTTGAAGTTCTCATCCTAAAATAATCAGACTTTCAGACGCAAAGTATTTTTTTAAATCTAGTAAGGAGATATTTAGTGACTGTATTTATGAGCAACTTCAATATTCCTATGTTTTGTGTGATCATGCAGATTTTTGCTGAGAGATTGTGTGTGAATTGAATGAGGTGAATTGAAGTGGAGTTTTTTTTGAGTACTTATCGCTGTTTTTTTGTTTTAGGGAGATAGTCCACCTCCTCTTGTCAGTGGACGCGTCGCCATGCGTCGTGGACAAGAAGGGGGCGACCCCCCTCCACCTGGCCGCGTGGAAGGGGGACTCAACTGTCGTCTCCATGCTGCTTGGCCATACGAATCCACCTGTCAACATCGACCAAAAGGTTGGTCCCTAACTCTTCATATATTTTTTTTTTAGTTTTTTTTGACATACATGATGGCTGTATTCTTAAACGTTGTTATCTCACGTTTCATGGCCACTTTTAGCGTATTGTTTGGGTTTTGAGTTGGCAGGTATAATAACGAGTTGCTAGCCTGTCGCCTAAAGCAGACCTTAATTAATGTATTTCCTTAGTCGCCTCTTACGATATTCACGGAGGAAATGGTATTATTATTTAAGTGGCTAAACTTTATTTCTTCCTTGGATGGATGGCTAGCAACCTGTCACTATTATACCTATTTCATCAAAATCTAAAATTGCGCGGGCTTTAAAAACGTGAGGTAGTCGTGGTTTCCTTTATCTGTCTATCCCTTTTTTGGATTTCTTATGCATGTGTAAAATATAGCATCATTCATCTCCCTACTTATAATCCTGCACAGATTACAAAAATTTGGATACATTATAAAGCCGAGTACTCAACTGCGAGCTGTAACCGTTTCCATTGCCCTTTACAGCAACCAAAAATAAGTAAAGAAACGTAATACTTCGACTGAGAATTGTACTGTCAAAGTAGAAGCTGGAACCCCTTACTTTTCTTATGTATTGCAGTTTGCAAATAAGGTCCCGTCTGCTACCGAACGTAATGAAATCATTTGACTCGAACATTTTTTGCAGTGCAACTAGGTAATAGGTTTAGGTATGCTTTAGGCGACAGGCTAGCTACCTGTCTCTTTATTTATACGTCTTTTATCTATTTTAAACTTCAAATTGTGCTAAAGTTTATTACGTATCCCTACTGGGTTAGGCGCTGCGCAGACGACAGTGTTTTGTGCGATCGAGTCTGTGGAGCAATAAATTGTCTGAATGGCGCGGTGACAGTTTCCAGGAATTTCCATTCAGAGTTTCGTGGAAAATGTCAGCGCGCCATTCAGACAATTTATTGCTGCGCAGACTCGATCGCACAAAACACTGTCGTCTGCGCAGCGCCTTAGTGGGTGGGTGGGGCAGTCCCCGATCGACAGCACAGTCGTGATATTTATGTATAATCGAGGTAATTTCATGTTTAGCATTTCCATCGTCTTCATAATTTGTTCGCAAAACGATAAACTTCAATATGAGTATATAGGGTTTTATATTAAAGACCTATTGGCTTGTTGCGTTGGTTTGGGCACGTGGAGAGCTAAAAAGAGCCAATTAGAAGTACTCGAAACCGTCGAACTTGTACGATGTGATTGTGAGTGAAGCGAGAGAAATATGCCAGAATAGGAGCGAATGGCGCTCTGTTGTCTATGCCTACCCCGCACGGAATGGAGCGTAACGTTTATGTATGTACGTACATATGTATGATCTGTGCCATGCAACTGGCTGGACAGAGTGATACGGCCAATTTCAGAACTACGTCCTGCTTAACATGCAGTTTCTTTAACTGTACGTTTGTTTTCCTCCATCAGACCAACGACCAAGAGACAGCATTGGTGATAGCCGCTCAGTTCGGCTTCGTGGATGTCGTGACGAGGCTAATAGCCAGGGGAGCTGATGTTACCCTGAGGAACAACAAGGAGGAAAGCGCCTTGGACCTCGCGGCGCAGTATGGCAAGTGAGTATACAAAACTAAAATGAAAATCTTATGCAATTAGGTCGTAAGGGGGCGATTTTGCACGACTTTTGTTTGAGTCTATCAGCGCTTCGGAAAGACCATGATAGTTCATGAAGAATGCGCCGTCTTATGTTCTAAAAACATTAGTTGTGATTATAATGTAATGCCTGATCTAAAAATGTTAATTAATATAAACAGCAGTAGCGCAAAATGCTATTGCGGTAAGATTTTTCACGGTACTAGTACTATTCGATATCTTTTTCCAACTTTTTCTCGACGCGCCGCTCTCGTAAACATTGCAATGAATTATCGCGAAAGGAGTCTTTTACACCCCGTGTGTAATTTGTGGCTGCATTTGTTTCAAATCTCATACAAACAAACACGAAACCAAATTGAATAGAAACGCAAAGTTTAATTTCGTTGTGTACCGATATCGTCCTCAAAAACGGAGTTTCGATACAGTAAATTTAAGAACCTCATTTGGTAACTTTGTAACTCGAACAGTCTACGTCGTAAGTCGTGTGATGTGTTGCCAAAGTTGGTAGAAACTTGTCGAGTGTGTTCCAAGTATGAAAAGTTTGGTGAAAACCTACGGGAGTCATATTGCTGGGATAACTCAACATTTTCATACAACACTTTGTGGATGGGCTAGTTTTCATTCTTGGCTCGAACATTTTCGGTTTATCAGAAATATTTTTTTTTTTGTGAGGTCATGACATAATTTTGAAAGTAATTATAAACGTTATTTTAGAATATAATATGTAGAACAGTAATTCTGTAGCAGGAATATTTAAATCAGCATAGCACCCGCGTAAATGTAAAGCGTAAAAAATGTATAAGAGTGCGCACATGAACTCTCCTTTCATCCTTTTCTCTCTCTAGCTATAAATACTATGGGAACTATATTATGATAACCCTAAATATCTAAAACTGCTATATTTTTCTCTGTCAAAGGCAAGTAAACGAATTTCATAAACGTTAGTTGAATAGTTAGGTAGATAACTCTTGTAAGCGTAACAAACTGACTTCAGCATTTATAATTAGTATAAGGATAACTAAATGTGTTTACTGAGGAGCATGTACGCACAAGTTTAAACGCGTATTAAACTTAGATTTCACAACTTTCGCGTTGAAAACTTACCTTTGCGAGCTTTGGAAGCTCCGGCCGTGGTTTGTAAGCTTCACAAATTAGATTTTGTTGCTTACCAACGTTTTACAGTCACCTGAGAGAGTTATGGTAGTACGGTTTAAACGAAATATATTTAAAACGAGTACCTATTTAATATACACATTATATTTCGCTCGAAGGTTTAATTTCCAGCGATTTTGTTAGCAATGAGAATTTGATCAGTTTTGTGAATTCCAGTTCAGTTGTGTATAATTTTAGTTGTGTTAACTTGTAGACTATAAAAAAAACAGAGTACGCGGAGCACATGATACGCCAAACGCCAAAATATCCAAAATCATGCCTTTCACGCACGGAATTTTTAGATTTACGCAAATAAAGCTTGAACACGCCAAAACGTGGGCACACATAAGTACTTTTTTTTTTTCATTCACACAGTATAGGAACTATTTAGTGCTGTAAATATAAAGTCCTTTATATGATAAACAAAAAATATCTTGAGAGCGTATGACTTCATTCAGTCGTTTTCACGATGGCGAGGTCTGAATATCAGCAGCGTGAAATTATTTTGCTCAACCATACGCAAAAACCCAATTTAAGTTATAGAGCACTAGCAAAATTATTAAAATACCCACAATCCACCGTCTGTTCGGTTTTAAAAAAGTTCCGAGAACGCTTGACCTTGGATTGGGGGTCCTGTAGTAGAGGAAAGCAAGGAGTAAAGGACAAAAAAAAGAAGCCCGTGTCTTGCTGCTTTTTACATAGAATCCCAAGCTATAATCACGCGATGTCGCAAAAAAGGTACAAATGTCGCAGTCCTATGTGCAAAAAGTCAAGTCAAGAGCTGATTTAAAGTCGTACAAGGGTCAAGCTGCACCAAATCGTGATGCTGAGCAGAATTTATCTGCAAAACGAAGAGCACGAAAACTTTACAATGATTTGATGACAAAATTTGAATGCGTTGTATTGGATGATGAAACATATATAAAAGCAGACTTTAAACAGATACCGGGCCAAGAATTTTATACTTCTAAGAGCCGTAGAGATACCCTAGAAGATTGTAAGGTAAAAAAGAGATCGAAGTTTCCAAAAAAAATCCTGGTATGGCAAGCTATTTGTAGCTGTGGCAAACGAAGTCGTTCATTTATCACAACAGGCACAGTAAACGGTGAAATCTACAAAAAAGAATGTTTGCAAAAGCGTCTTTTACCCTTTTTACGCAACCACAGTTCACAACCATTGTTTTGGCCTGATCTTGCGAGCTGTCACTACTCTAAAGCGGTGATAGAATGGTATGACCAGAATGCTGTTGCTGTGGTACCCAAAAAGTGCAATCCTCCGAATTGTCTTGAACTGAGGCCGATCGAAGAATATTGGTGCATAATGAAAGGGATTTTGAAAAAGAAACGTGGACACCCTAAATCGGCAGCAGAGTTGCAAAAAATGTGGACTTGGGCTTGCAAAAAATATCCCGACAGTGCGGTGCAGACCCTAATGAGCCGGATCCGACGTAAAGTACGCTCTATGGCGTAATCAACGGACATTTAAAAAAATATATGTGTAAAAATGTACAATAATGTAGTAAGTAGGCAATTACGATAATAAAAAACTTGAATTATGGTTTACATATTTTTTTATTTAATATTTTATGTGCCCACGTTTTGGCGTGTTCAAGCTTTATTGCAATAATTTACAATACCTTGCCTTTGTTCCCAAAAAACTGTTCAGTCCGTCAGATTATAAAAAACATTTTACACATTTTTTTTTCTTTTATCTTACAAGCAAGAAATGACGAGGATACAGTGCTCTGAAATTTCGAGTGACGTCATGCCTTGGTACATTTTTTACCCACTCCGGAAGTTTAATGATTGATATTTATATTTACCTTCGTCGATGCTTTAGTTATTTGATAAACAAAAGAGATGGTTTTTCCATCATCTAACTGAAGAACTAATTTAATTAGTATTACACATTTTTTTACCCAGTCCACATCCCCATCGGTGACACCTATCATCCAGTGATATTTATATTTATTCGTTAAATACCTTGATATTTATATTTCATATTTTGCCCCCAGGTTGGAGACGGTGGAACAGCTACTAATCGCCTGCCCGCAACTCATCGACCCGTACCGGTTCCCGATCAGTCGAGGGCGCTCGTTTCCAACAACCCCACTGCATCGTGCTGCTATGAACGGTCACAAGTATGTCACCCTTTCATCACATCCTTAGTATCTCCAGTCCCCTTAGGGGCAGCGCAGACGACAGACTTTTTGTGCGATCGAGTCTGCGTGGATTGTATGCAATGTGTGCCGGACTTTTTGCGCGTGCGTTACTGCATATAATTATATAGGTTCTATTTTCACAGACTGAAAATCCGTCGCGGATAGTCTGTCGTCTGCGCAGGGCCTTAGCACGACAGGGCGCGAGTAGGAATGCGCGCGAGATAGAATGTACCTCTCACTGTCTAACTAGAAACGCCAGAAAGTGACAGGTAGTCTATCCCGCGCGCGGCGCGACTAGAGCGTGTTGACGTGCTAAACCTACAGAGGAGGTCCACTCCGCAGTTTAGGTATTCCACCGGAACTGTACCATCGGGAACCGGGATTGTTGAGCCACTTACCTACGTTTGTAACTTGGTCGTGTAATACTTATTCAATAACTAACATCTAGTCTGTCACATCGGTCATTAATACACGTCTAAATTGCGAACAGTGGAAAGTGGCTCAACAATCCCGGTTCGCGGCTGTACGTCGCACTTATTACCTATTCTGTAGTAGCTATTCTCTAGGAAGTCTTCCTGGTGAAGAACTTAAGAGATTCTACGCATGGTTTCCCCACTGGGCATTATCAAATTGGTCGTTGAACAAGATAAATATGTAAAATGTACAGAGGGTTTTCCTGTGCATCTATTTTGCATGATGCATACGTGTATGTAGCTCGAACGGCACTATTGATCAAAGTCCAATCAAAGTTACAAATATGTAATATTTTTCCATAATCTAACGAACGGACTAATTAGAATTACATTTTTTCACACAAGCCTATTGTGTGAGGACATTTCTTGAAATGTGCGCTAAGAATTTTCAATACGTCGACTAATATATTTATTTTATCTGTAGCTCTTTCAGGATATGATATCATTATCTTCCGTAGATCGTCATGTAAACACATTTTTAAATGATGAGTTCTAAACAGCTAATGAGGTATACGTCCCTGTGCTCGACACTGACCCAATACTTGGCACTTGCAACCTTATGTCATAGTAAGACAGGTGAAGGTGACAGATGGGTGTCATCTACTGGACGTTGAGGCATAGAGCATTGGTACTTTAATCTTAATCAAAGTAAATTAAGTATCTACCTATGTATGCCCATTTTTTTCACCAAGACTACACGAGGACACGGAAATTTTATGTATTTACCATACATTATCAATATTATTATTTATCAAACCGATGTCTAGTTTCCCTCTACGTATTTACCTTATATATTTGCAACATTTCGCGACTATGTAAATCAGCTTTATGGTAATGTAAAGGCGTGTACACACGACAATCGCTTCATATTCATATTCGTTCGTTATAACGCTCCGATCGGTTCCGTGCGTGTAAATTTGCTTTATTATAGACAAGTCCCGGACGTGTGAAGATGTCTTTTGGTAGGATGGATGTGGCATATTGTACCCCAGAATCGTACTCGTGTGGGGACTGCCAAGCATACCTTCTAAGTTGTTTCAAACAATTTCTGCACATTATTTTTTAACAGAAGGATTGTTAAACATACTAAATTGCTTTTGCTTTTCGTGGTTACTAATGTATTTAAGTATTAACGAAACAAAAAAGCAGTTACGTGTGATCCCGTGGGATGTGTGAAAATTTTCTTTCAAGCTTTTTAGTTAGTTTCTCATAACGGTATGTGTTTTGTGTCACTTTTAGGCGCAGCGCAGACGGCCGACTTTTTGTGCGATCGAGTCTGCGGCGCAAAAAAAGTATGGTTGGATTGTATGAATTGTGCGCCGGACTTTTTGCGCGTCGTGTGCGTTACTGCATACAATTCCATAGGTTCTATTTTCACAGACTAAAAAGTCAGTCGCGGATAGTCTTTCGTTTGCGCAGGTTCTTACTCGTTTTACATCCGACAAAGGACCTAAAAACTATTTTGTTAACTTAAACCAGTTTATTTAATATCCAACAGCATTTACTGTATTTTACTGTTACTTAAAACTAATTTAATTGCTTACTGTTTTATATGTATTAAAATAATACAACTATATCCGAAGCGTGAAAATTGAGATACCTTAGATTTACTACAGTTAATCGCCGTTCGGTGTAAAAATGTGAAAACAAAACTGTTCCATTTATATCTAAGTTACCGCATCCACATATAAACAGCGTCAAACATCGTTCCGGGGTAAATTTTCCATAATAACGGTTGAAGGGTTGAAATTGGTAGCACGTGGCTTCTGACGCTTGCCTTTTGATTTAAATGACAAGAGTTCGCGGTAATCTACTATATAAAAATAAGTCGTGTTTTCCTTCCTGACGAAATACCTCCAGAACGCACGAACCGATTTGGCCAATTCTTTTTTTTAAATGTTCGTTGAAGTTCAGGGAAGGTTTGTAAGATGAGAAAGTGTGGAAAAAAATAGTGTAACATACTAAAAAACTAAAAAATCGTTCTCCCATACAAATTTTTCAACTCCAAAAAACAGTAAGCGCCGCAATATTTCATACATCTTACGCGTTTTTATTAAAACCTTCTCTATTTAGCTCAAGAACGACGGAAGCGCCGCTGATTTTCATACGTCTCCCGCTTTTTTGCGAGTAAAATAGGTATTTTATATTATTCAGCACTAATGTCGTTACGGCGAAAGTTACTTACATTTCGTTAATAAATTAACCCTTATTCCCTAAGGTACGCGGCTGTCAAAATTTATACTGAACTGACAAATTTTGACATTATTTACGGCATATTATCACCAGCCAGCTAGCCACTTGGCCACATAAAACCTATTTGGATGTTTAAATGTTTTGATACATTGTTGGTTTATGAATAACTAGCTGTGCCCGCGACTCCGTCCGCGTGGATGAGTGACTATTCCCATGCTATTCCCCCCCGTTTTTTCCACATTTTCCAATATTTTCTTCGCTCCTATTAGTCGCTGCGTGATGTTATAATAGTCTAAAGCCTTCCTCAATAAATGGTCTAACCAACACACAAATAATTTTTCAGTTCGAACCGATAGTTCCTGAGATTAGCGCGTTCAAACAAACAAACAAACAAACTCTTCAGCTTTGAAAGAAGATTAATTGTCTTTTTACTATTTACTAAAACGCCCTCGAATAGCGCGCAAAATTAAAATACACATACATACATATCCTCCGCCTGTATTCCCGAGAGGGGTAGGCAGAGCACATGAATTCAAAAATCCAGTGCCACGTTTAGCGATTTCAGAGCAACCAGATGATCAAACGTGATACTGCAGTGACAGATTGCTAGCCCATCGCCCACAATACACTAACCCTTTCCCAGAGCCGACTCTTACGACACCCACGGGAAGAAAGGGGGAGGTGCTATTCTAACCCGGCACCACACGGGATATAAATTAAAATCCATACTAATATTATAAATGGGAAAGTGTGTTTGTTTACTTTGTTTGTTTATCAGTCTTTCACGGCTAAACGAAGCGACGTAGTGACGTGATTTTTGGGTGGAGATAGTTGAAGGGATGGAGAGTGACATAGGCTACTTTTTGTCTCTTCAAAACTCCCCATTTCACTAAAGTGAGAGGTGGAAGTTTGTGGAGAATACCGCAATTTTATATGTAGAAAGCTATAAATTGGTATATGGGATGAGCTATCTCTTCTGTGCTACCCCGAAATTAACGCGAGCGGAGCCGCGGGCAAAAGCTAGTTGCTCATAAATTCCACACAATAACTATGTATGTATGTAGGTTGCGATAATAATGTTCTAGAATCCCGTGAGGCCTGATTTTGTACATTTTGGGGCGTGATGTGTTCAGTCGAGTTTAGCTAGATATGTTTCGAGCTACGTACTAGCGAGCAGTAGCGAGTTATAGTGGCCGGCAATAAATTCGGCCACATTTTTAGTAGTGGGGGTAGGTACAGTCAAGGAAATTGATACCTGCGCCACTTTGAACCTTTTCATGGTGAGTTTCATATTGCTTTGATTAGTAGACATTTCTTGTGAAAAGGTACAAAGTGGCACAGTAATAAATTTGACTGTACGTGCATCGCTTTTTCGTATTACTTACCATTTAAAATATGACCAAGTTTAAGTTAAGTAAGTTTATTTTCCATTATGAGTGACTTTCACAATGGTTTCATGTTCGAACTAGATGCTACATGCTTCTGTATTGTACCACCACCGAAATTATGTTTGTCTTTTGGCATTGTAATATATTACAAAATCAAGGAAATTTAATCTCACTTTGTAATTGTTTTCCTTTAACCCCTCAGTTGTTGAAAAAAATGCGATTTTGGCTGATTTTCTGTTTTTTTCTAGCTGTCTTGCTTTTACGCTGATCGCGTTTTAATAAGGTAGAGAGAGCCAGGCATAGTTTTGACACAACAGTGAGCACACCTGTCATAACCCCGGAGCGGGACGCGCCACAAATACGGGTGTTTTAGTCGCAGACCCGCTGGGGGATTCGCCACAGCTGAGGGGTTAACGTAAATGATGTTCATATTGCATACATACAAACATACATACATACAACATATTCTCACGCCTTTATTCCCAAGAGGGGTAGGCTGAGCACATGAATTCTAAAATTCAGTGCCATGTTTAGCAATTTCAGGATAAACAGCTGGTTAAACGTGATATTGCAGTGACAGGTTGCTAGCCCATCGCCCACAATACACTAACCCTTTCCCAAAGTCGACTCTTACGACACCCACGGAAAGAAAGGGGGAGGTGCTATTCTAACCCGGCACCACACGGGTACGGGTTCATATTGCGCCTATTACTTAATTTTTGTATCACGTATTGTACTGTTGAGGTCAGTTTTTTCATCCCAAAAATAACTACAATTCCGGATTGATTCGTTAACAGGCTCAACTATAAATTATTCATGAATATACAGCTGTCCACTCGCTGAAACCAAATGATGTAACATACTCGTATACAAGGGCCTTACAGATTATAATACACTTTTTCCTATGATAGATAGTTTTTTACAACGCAAATTAAATTTAGAAAATATTATTTAATTTCTGTTAAGTTAGTAATCTGAGTATGAACTTTTTTTTTCAAATCGACCAAAAAAAAAAAAAATGTGGGTGCCATATGCAAATTGTCATAGATGATGATGAAACAAATTGTTAAGGACTTCAAACATTCTACCAAATGGAACATTATATTTTTTATATTTAAAAAGGAATAAGATTTCCGTCCTAACGAACATCCAAATAGATCGGTAACCGTCGACTACTATGACAACCATCCATAATTACTGTGTTGCTATGGTCACGCTCAGACATCTTGCGACAAAGGACTGTTGACGTTCATGCTAATACCGAAACCTGTTGACTATTAAATTGTGGTTAAACCAACGTGACTTATCATTGTTCCAGCGTGTGGTTTGTTTCACCTTAAGGATACAAATTCAAACCTTATTTATTGAACATCACAAATCACATTGAGATCTCTGTCCGACAGCCAAACATTTACAGATATCAATGTGAACATTCTACCCAACAACAAAGTTACCTTCTGAAATTGTTTATAATCTTTTGGATATATTTTTTTTAAAACTTTGGGAATGGATTCGTATGAATGCCGTCGCAGCTTACTGAACAATGCTTTTAAAGAAATGTAAAATCTAGAGTAACTTGATGGATACAATTAATGTGATTTCTGTCATTGTTTTCTTTTACTAATATTATTATATTGATCCACAACTACGTAAATACTGTAATACTAGGTCAGTTATTGCTAGAAATTCATTCGAACCATACTTGCGGGGGCCTAAAATTCTTTCGAGGGCCACACTGACCCGCGGGCGTGGGGTTGATCAACCTAGCCTTGTGTATCAAACTTGACCATCAATTCCTCCCCCAGGGACGTGGTCCGGTATCTAATAGACGCCGGAATCGACCCCAACATCCGTACTGACAACGGAACAGCCCTCCACGAGGGTGTCAGATACCTCAGCGCTTCGGTCGTCAGGGTGCTACTCTCCAAGGGAGCCGACCTGAAGGCGGTTGACCGACAGGGGCATTCCGTGCAGTCCTTGCTGGCTTCGTATTCTGAGAAGGCGACGTCGAAAGTCGAAAGGGTTATTAGAGGTAAGTGGAGATTTTAGTGCGGATGTGTCTTGATTTTGTTGAGTTTGGGGACTTTTCTTTTCACTAGCGAGGACTAGACTATGTAGTTATTGTTCGTGTCAATCTTTGTCATCCGCCTGATCTGGACATGAGGTGACGGCGAGCTTGCCCGGATAGGAACAATGTTCCCATGTCTCATGTGTGTATTTTTTTACCAGAGTATGAAAACAAGATGAGAAGCGCCGCTTATGAGAGTGAAGACGAGCCTTTACATGCTCAAGACAGCCCCACTGGCTATGTGAACACCCACGGCATGTAAGTTCTAATATCTACTATAGTAAATATCTCAGCGTTTGACATTGTACCTCATTCACATTAAAAGTATTTCGACAACCTCGTGTGCGACTGTCCCGAGTGTGAGAGGCGGTGGCGGGGGCGAGGTGGAACGTCATAGCGCCGTGAACTAACGCGCTATGTTACTCCCTACCCCTGCAGTCCCCGTTAACGACTGTAATACCGCCACCAGCTCTAATATCTGACACAATACGGCTGCAAAAGTATCTGACAAGACCAATACTAGGGACAGAAGGACATGTTAGATATTTTTGCGCTCTCCGCCGTGGTAGATAATAATGCTGGTGACTGTACTTTGCCTCTGCCCCCGCCTCTCATTCCCAGGGAAGATCGCGCACGAGCTTGCCAAACTATAGGCCAATATCTGTCAAACATTGAGACATTTACCTTATCACGACAAAAACAAACATTTCGAACGTCAGTCCATATTGTTTAGCAATGCATCAAAAATATATAATTTTATAGCCCATAAAATTAAACTTTATGGTTCGACGTTTCTGATATAGGTCACGTAATTTTAACTGCCAGGTGTATTTGATGGCTTCTTGGGAAATTATCGATACCATCAAGAGGTGATATAAATTAGGATACAAATGATGGTGGAAATTAAGACTGTTCTTAAGGAGTGGTTTCAATCTCAACCTCACAGAATTGCATGGATATCAGTAGTGTCTTCTACTGCTACTGTCTGCCGTTAAGGTTGATGATATGATAGTAATAATACTTACTTGTAAATTCGCCTAGTTCATTTATAAGATTTTATAGTGGCATGCCATTTAGCATTGTCCGCTATTATTCTAATTATAAAGGTTGTTGCCCAATACATACACCTGGTAGTATTAAGAAATCAAATTAATTGGAACTTTTGTAGTAAATTTGTGTTTTTCATAATTTCCCTTCGCTTGGCAAGGAACTGGAAATTTAAACAATAAAAATAATGTTATTTATACTCCATAGATATTTTACTATAATAATGATATTATGCTCGATAAATATTTCCTTGTCACGCGAAAGGAATCCTCAGCTAATAGAATGGTGACGGTTGTTGTCTAAGCTAATCAATAATATCAATATATTAAGAAATATTGCCATGATTTCTACTACTACATAATCACTGGGTGTTGGTATGAAAACTATAATGTTGACTGTTGAGTGTAGTCCCTCAGGTAATTTTTCGGTGTCTTTTGGGCTGTTTTGTTTTTACTTGCTTTGTTTTTCAACTCTTCTTGCACTTTCAATTACATAATTATAATTTAATCATATCACCAAAAGAAAAATAAATAAACGCTGCCTCGTAAAGTCTTTAGAAAACGCAAAAAAAAACACAAATTACACATCAAAAAGATGGTTCCTTTGAATTAAAACGTCCGTCGAATTGTCCCCGCTCAACTAGACGACTTGTGGTTTGCGTAAACGGCCGCCGGGGGCGCCACCGGTAAAGGAATCTCTGTAATTACTCAAGAGGCTCGAAAGATCCGTTTTAATTGGAGGAGGATCTCAATTACGACACACTACGTGTCACCTTTGATCGCGTTTGTGCTTGGGATGCTCTTTCTGTTATGTTTTGGGCTGTGTACAATTTGTGCCTACCTACTATCTGGCGTTATAAAAACATGGTTGAAGTTTGCGTAAATGTAATTGAAAATCTTATCGCTGCTGCTTTATTGATTTATTCAAGTAACGTTACCGAATCAAGTAAATAAAAAAGGGTGGGCCGATAAATTTGCTTCAGTGCCTAAATTATTAAGAGATAAATACATGCACAAATATTAATGTTAGTCGTTAAAACGGGCACTCCTAAACATTTTAAAGGTACAGTTTGAACACCAAGACCGCACATTAAAAACAATCAAGCTCCGTTTAACGTCACAAACACGGTCATTAACGCAAACAAGTCACAACAACAAAAATCCGACGTTCCGCAAACAGATTCATGTAAGTAAGCCGGCAAAAAGGACGCGAAACAAAAAACTGTCAATGCAGCCCTCATTAAAATCTTCCGTGCCTTTGATTTTGTCTCGCAAACGGTCAGGTGAGAGCTTCCCAGTCTTGCCGACGTCTTTTCAAAGCCCCCTGCCGCCGGGATGAGCACAAATAAACAACACAAAACGAGCAAAAAGAAATTTAATTTCAGCCATTTTTCAAGTGCCATAAAGGCACAACCACACACAATCGTAATAATTGTACACCCTCACGAGATTAAACTTTGATCTTTTAAAAGTGATATCATTATAATAGTTGTCTTCTGAGTTAAGAATCGCTTAAGTGCACTGCCTTACCAACTTTCCATTTCACAGGATTAGGGTTTTACCTACGCTTGCCAATAACGATGCTTCTACTAACTTTAATACGGTGGCTAACTCACGTTTAGTTTCAAAAAACATAACTTTGCCTCGACCTAATGTTAAAGTAAACAGTTATTTCTTAACCAAAATGAACAGGTCGGACTCGTCAATTAATCCTAACGTTAATAAAGCACTGTCAGAAGTTCAACCGAGCTACGTTAACCACGGTTATATCACGGAAGAAAACCCTGCGAAATGCGATTCGAGCTATGCAGAAACATTGTATGGGAATGTTGGGCATCGTATGGAAGTAACTAACTACAATACTAGTGAGAAACAAATTGGGCAACACGATGACCTCCTGTACAGTAATTTGGAGAGAGTTAACGTAGCTAAAGAACTTAACGGGCGTATGGGTTCACTGAATGATTCACAAAACAGTTTGAAAAAGAAACCTAAACCAGCTCCAAAGCCAAACAGTCAAACGATACAACCACCTGTAATTTGTTTCGATGAACTGCTTTGTATAAGTTCAAAATTCAGAAATGAAAATTATCCAGGTAACGCAGGATCAAATAAAGTTGATAGCACAGTTGAATCAGACTTCAAAAAAACTGATGATTATGTTACCGTGAATAATGCTGATGATTACGTTGCAATAAAACAAGAAGATAAATATGTGGTTATGAAAGCCTGCAGCAAGGAAAATAATAATTTAGTGTACGATAACTTACCAGATGATGAAAAAGCAAAGCGCCATGGCGATACTGGTTCAAAAAGCGATTACACTCCTATGCATTCAGATGATGTTTATATTTACATGAACAGGAGGTCGGTTCCAAATATGGGTTACGTGCAAATGACTGGCAATATTGTTGCAGAAGACACGTATATTTCAATGAACGAAGAAACTGCAAACAAACGCCGGTCTGTTCCGCATGTGAGAAGACTTAGGGGTAAATGTGATGGCGTTCACTTGAAAGGAGCAGAAGGGTGCATTTTTAATTCTGCTGACTACGCTTACACTTATATGTTGAAACCGGAAGTAGAAAAAGACGATCTTTCACCGTTCATCAAAAAGAAAATGAAAATGGATCAAATGCCTTGTTTTTGCCATGAAGAGAAAAGCGACATTTTTTACAGTTGCGAGGATCTTTATCATATTGTTAGCAAAAACGTTATTTATAATTCATTAAGTGATGTACCTGCTAATTGCAATGAAGCAAATGCCGAAAAACCGATAACACAAGATCCTGATCTAGCAAATAGATCTATAAATGATGAATATGACCTTGCAGATAAAGAATTTGAACCTTTTAAGAAAGAACCCAACGCTTCTACATCCAGTGCGGAGCAGACTAAAGGAGTAACTGCCACCAAACGTTTTTCAAAGGTGATCAGGAAAAAACTCGAACAAGCTAAACAATTAATGACGGACTGGTAGAGGGCAATCTGTTCCCAATCTCATCTTCATTCTGTGCTTTTATTGGCCTTAATTATTATCTTTACTAACAAACATTTACTCTTAATAGAAATTAAGATAGCACATATTTTATTTTATTTTATTATTATTGCTTTATATGTTTTTCAGGAAAGCCCCAGAGACCCAGAAAAATACTAACATAAATCTAAGCTTGTCTCCATCTTCATCTTCTCTAACAAAGAATCACCAAAGTTTTGTCAAAAAGCTTGCATCGAAATGCTTGGGATTAAAAGCAAAGTTCAATTCAGCTCCTAACATTTCTAATAGTTCAGGGTTAGACCCAGACGTCCCTGCCAAGTCCTCGAATCCCGATCATAGAAGTAGCACAAACACCTTGTTGATAGGCAACAGCAAATTTTTCAACAAAATACTGTCTAAAAAGGAAGAATCTGGTGAAATTGTTTGTAATGATGAATTCGATACTATTTCATTAGATAGGCTAGGAACGTTAAACAGAGACTCTGCTGTTAATAGGAGCAATCGAAGTTGTCCCGGGTTTAAAACCTCTCTGCCGAATATATCCGAAAACGCAGAACTTAGTGATTCAGAATCGGTATTAATTACCGAAATCGACTGTGATACCCCGACGCAAGAAACTCCTAAGGAAGCTGTTAATTTCCACACAAAATTTACTATATTCGAACCAAGAGAATCTACTATTAGCTCGAACAACAATTCACTTGTCAGTGACTCTGCTGATCTCGTAAATGAATGTTACGAAGCTTGTTCTTTCTCTGAAAATGAAGTAGAAAAAAATAATGAGAATAATAATCATATTCCTAAACCGATGCCAAGAGCAAATGTGGCGATACACTCTAGTGAAACAGGTGTAATTTATGAAAACGTTGCCGTTGTTAATAAGGCTATCCCGCCAAAGCCAGCTGTGAGAAATAACGTGCCATCTAAAATACCTCTAGATGAAGTCCAACGAAAAGCATTGTATGAAAATGTTTCAATTATAAAAGCAAAGACTAATGGTGACTCTATTCGTCCCAGTGACTTGTCTTCCCCAGAAAATAAAGTTATGCAAATACCATCTGCCCCCCCGAAGAGTCCGTCAATATCATCTGAGTCGTCAGAGGACTCTATGGAAGATGAATCTAATCTTGAAGATATTTTACTGTCTGAGAAGTCAAAATCTTTTAAACGGGGTGGAAAACTTGCAGCTTTCCCTAATAAATCGATCCTCAGTAAATCAGTTTCGGACGCTTCGAATGTTTCTGAATTTACAGAAGCCAGTGCTATTGAGAATGTTGATTGTAGCGAAGAAATTTACACTACTATGTCTGGTACGTTACCTCACAAAACGAAGAGGGACTCGGAAAATAAAAAGAAAGTCTTATTTAGGCATAAAACTTTTACAAATATTGAAGTAGATAGAAATTCTTTAAATTTGAAGAATACGCCTGATTGGCACAACGAATTTATGAAGGAAACATTAGCTCATTATCATATAAGAGGCACTGGTCATTGCATTTATAAAGCGCCGACTGTTGAAGAGTTTATTTACATTTTTAATAGAGAAACTTTATATTCAGATACTCCGCCTTTCAGAAAAGTACCTTCTGACCACGATAGAAGAGAAAGTTACTTTGAAACTGCAATTTGCTTTTGTAAGCCAAAAGTTCCGAAATATCACAACAGTGCCGAGGATCTATTAGAACTCCCGTACAACGAAGAATTAGAAGAAAATAAAGTAACAATCGATGTAAACGCTCTGCGTGCTAGAAATGAAATAAATTCAACATCTTTCCGATGTTTCTGTGATTCAGGTACATGTACATTTCATTCTAAAAAACGTGAATCTCCGAATAATTTAATTGTTAAATTTTCGGCAGTAAAGAGAAGTATTTCCACCCCTGACATAACACTAGATTCTTCTTTTTCGGCAGTTAATAGAAGTAGTTCGATGAAAAATCCCTCGGAAATTCACTACGCTGTATCTAATATAGAGGACATTATACTAAGAAACAAAAAGATCGAAGCTAACAACCCTAATAGTCCAAAAAGTCCGCTTTACACAACTATGTCTCAGCCTTCAACCATATCATCTTCCGTGGGTCAGTACTCTATCAAGGACATAGCCGACGTGATTTCCCTTAACAGCCATTCTGAATCAGCTGACGCTTCCCCTGTTTGTGCTTTGAATTCTGTGCATATACCGCTGCGTAAATCGACCTCATCGGAATACTCGGGCCGCTGGACCTTAGCATCGTGTAATTCAAACACGACCGTTCAATCTGACACATCATTCAAAACCTGCCACGAGAACCCTGATGAGGATTCTGACGATGGTACATTGCACTCCGACGAAGACTCGTCAGACGCTGAAACTGTAAAATCAGACGTTAGTACTGCGAAACGGCCATGGGTACACAGCGATTCTTTCAACTTCGGCAACAACGGCCCTAGAATGGAAAGCTACGCGATCCTAGAAGAAGACTCGGACTCTTCGGAAGACAGTCCGAATAATCTCGAGTCTTCGAAGGTTGAAAGCGGCATAAGCGTGGGCGGATCTGAGAGTAGTTCGTCGGGGTGCGATGAGGACAGTGGTATTCCTGGGGTCGGTGCGGTGTCGCTTGGTGTGGCTTCGCTTGAGCGGGATGCGGGGTGCGGGGGTGTTCGCAGCGGGTCGGGGCGCCGCCGGTGGGAGGAGCCCGAGGGCACCAGCGAGGGTGACGCGCTGAGCGTCTCCAGCGCGGCTTCAAGCTGCGCGGCGCACCATTTGGCGCATCACCATGACTACAGCAAAGTTTCGGTGAGTTTTTTTTCATTCTTGGGACAGTACGTCTTGCAACAGCACGACTATACCTGTTAATGTCTCAAGCTTCATCGTCTCGCCAATGCCTTGCTTGCCATACTGATGAAATGTACTGGGAGGTAACGAAACACGTGTTTTCTCATCCGATCATTTAATAACAACTGACTGACAAGTGTGAGGCATACCCTCGTATCCCAGTCAGTCATGTTTAGGTCTACCCACACCCACATATACTACTTCTGATAGCGACGCTCGGCAGGCGTTGACAAGGCGATGATGCTAAAAATACTAATTGCCCAGATTTAATTAAAAGTATCAGAAAATGTTGTATAGTCAAGTTCGCGTGCTAGCCGGACAGACCAACCTGTAGCATGTTTTGTTATCCCAGCTTATATGGATATTCGATAATTTTAACGTACCTACAATAAATATAATATGCGCAAATAATCTTGGGGTCTGTGTCCATTGTATAACAGTGGACGTCTTTCTGCTGATAATGATAAATGATGATGGCGATGACATTAACACAGCAGCATACAATTTGGGCCAGTCTGCTTACAAAATTGTCCAATCCATGCCCACTTATTCTCATGTATAAAGGTTGCGACAATTTTGCAGTCGTTTGTAGACTTTTAAAGTTAGATCAGTGTGTAGCCAAAATCAATCAGAACATAGGTAGTGTGTCAAAACTTCTTACAAGTTCGTTAACATTCTGTAATTGAATGACCCTTCTGTACCTATTCTTGTCCCAATGGTGCCGTGGGAAATGCTTAATATTTAATTAAAGGCAACGACCAATTAACACTTGATTAACATTGTGTGGCAACACGGTATGAGACAAGCTTTTTATTAGTCTCGCTATTCTTAAGTTTCTCTGTAGCCATTATTAACTTCATTGAGTAGTAGCTACCCGCCCCGGTTTCGCACGGTTTTTTTTTTCAGTTTCATTACTTGTAAATTTTACTTAAAAAATATCAATATGATGTTGAAAATCCAATCAAATCAAATCGGTAACGGGAGATCCCCCGGTGCGGTAATGGTCAGGGATATTTGTATGACTAGCGTTATACTCGTAATGTTCAAAATGGAATCCTTTTTTTATTCTAATTTCACTTACACAGCTTTCTGCTAAAGAGAGAGATGAGTATTGGTATCTTATTCTAACTTATACCTGTGTCCTGGAAAACTTAGACACTTGGGGGAAAATATCCTTTACCATTTTGACATCTATTACCTATGAGCATTGAGGATAGAACCTATAGAGCACTAATGTCATCTTGGTTGTTCGGAAATTATTCCGTAAAACAATTGAAGTGATCGCTGTGCTCTTATTGGCCGGTCCAAGATCGCGCGTAACGCTAGTGCCTTTTTCTCTACGGTTATTGGCTCTGTACAGTTTCTGTGACAGTGACGGTGACGTTTAGTATGTTGAAATCAACAAACTATTTGCGGACCGGGGTTGCGAACATTGTTTCTCTATAGGTTCTATCCTCTATGCCTATGAGTGAGCCTTTTATCATAAATTCATTAAAAATCTTTGAGCGATGATTTGATGTATGAGAAACGCTTGTTTTTTGTAGATTTTATTACTGCATACATTTACTCCGATTCAATGATTTCTGGTGGGATATTACTGTGATAAAACATCAAATCGGTAACTGGCATTCATGACGGCGATATAACTCCAAACAATTAGGCATGTAACTTATGGGGAATTTTAAAGAACATTGTGATAGTAATTCTATTAACGAAGTGTTTTCCTTCCGTGCCTTGTCGTTTGGCTCGCCCAGTGTCACGCTATTCGTGTTATATGACTATAATTAAACTAAATATAAGTTCGATGCCACGTCGTTAACATGGAGAATTTATTTTGGCAAAAATGGACAGTTGCCTACCGAAAAATTTGCCATTGAACTCGTAGTTTTTTTTCTTTTTGACGTAGCTACCTACTTTCTGGATTCGTTCCGGAAAATAATTATTAATTACCTATATACATACATATTCTCACGCCTGTATTCCCAAGAGGGGTAGGCAGAGCACATGATTGATGCTCCGTCGATTTCATCTTTCAAATACAAATTGAAAAACTGGCTTATCGAGCACACGTTCTACACGTTCAATGAATTTTTAGAATATACTCCGTAGTAAGTGACATAGGCTAGAATTTAATTTGTTTAATTTAATTTATTTTATTGTGTGTTATTGTTTGACGTGGATGGATTGGTAGACTTGATCCCTACATCTACTTTTATTAATTAATTATTTAATTTGTATGTGTAATTTTGACATGATTGATTACGTGATTATGATAACTTTGACATTCATTTATTGGAAGTACTAAATGTACCTAGTATGTTCTCTTTTATTATTCTATTATTATTTATTTGACAACTTTACTGTACTTGGTACATGTTATATTACTATTATTTGTAATGACATTGGTTAGATACCTATATGTATATTATTGTGACTTTGTATTGAATATGATAACTATGACAATTGACATGTAATATGAATTATTATAAATAAATGAACTATGAACTATGAACTATGAACATGAATTCAAAAATCCAGTGTCACGTTTAGCAATTTCAGGGCAACCAAATAATTAAACGTGATATTGCAGTGACAGGTTGCTAGCCCATCGCCCACAATACACTAACCCTTTCCCAGAGTCGACTCTTACGACACCCACGGGAAGAAAGGGATAGGTGCTATTCTAACCCGGCACCACACGGCATTAATTATATCTGTGTTATTATTTCATCGTGTACTCGTAGGTATTAAAACCTGAGAATATCACACATAAAAACGAAGATATTTCCAGTTTGTAATAACAAAACAATAAAAGAGATCGTGAGAATAATCGTAAAGATGATTAACTCTCACCATGTGTTGCTCGGTTGAAAGTTGGAGCAATTTTTTTTTTAATATGTCTACAAAACTTTGGCTACCAGTTTGAGTTGATTTGGATGATGGATTATTGCTTCGAAACGTGCATTGAGGGCTCTTGCAAATGCAAAACGTCCTTTTTACTAAAGTAACTTTGGATTTTACGCTTATACCCATAGGGTTATAAATTTTCACGAATTGTTTTAATGTTCCCGTGTGGTGTCGGGTTCGAATAACACCGGTCTTCCGTGGATGTCGTAAGAGGCGACCAAAAAAATGGTTTAAGCGACAGGCAATCTGTCACTATTATACATTGGTACCTGGATCATTTGTTTTTATACAAAAAAATGCAAGAAGTGGCTACGTAATGTGAAAAAGACATGGTTTTATCTATGTAAAAAAATTACGATTGTTGTATGGGAGCTCTCCATAGATATAATGATATTAATGATAGATCCATCTCCATAGATATAATTTTATGTATTTTGTTTTTAAAGTGACAATGATAGTAGTAGTGAGTATTTGTTGTTATAGTGACAATAGAAATACATAATCTGTGAAAATTTCAACACTCTAGCTAGCACGGTTCCTGCGATACAGCCTGGTGACATAGAGACTGACGGACGGACGGACAACACAGTATCAGTAATAGGGTAGAGTGGGTACGGAACCCCAAAAAAACAATATCGTGCTATGAAAAATGATATCACAGATCCCTAATTAGCCCCGTCTTATCCCACTTGCGCAGGCGTCGCAAGACGTTACAGTTGCGCGGTAGCGGGCGGCCGCCGGTTGCGTCCCGCGGTTTTATATTCGATCGTTATTCGATTCTATATCGATCTAGAGTTCGCGAATTCGCCGCGTGTTCGATTTTTGAAATTTGAAGATGCGTGATGTGGTTTTGTTTTAGTGCGAACGTGTTTTGTTTTTGAGTGAAGTTGTGTTGTGGTTGTGATCTTGTGATGTGTGTGGATTGATCGTAATGGAAATTTGTGTAAGTTGCATTAATTATTAAAAATTGTATGATATTTTTGTATAGCGTGAAATTCGGTATAACACATATGTTTAAGTACATAGTTGTATCAAACTTCTGGAAAAATGCGAACGGAAAATCAGATTACAGGCTGTGATAACACTGGCATTTGTTGTTGTAGTTGAGTTCAATTTCTACTTACAATAAAAAAAATGGGCTGAAAATTGTCTATCAGTGTTTAAAATATCGTAGTGCTTTTTAAGCACCTGTTCAAATATTTATTCACTTAAAATATTTGGACTGTTGATAAAGTTAAAAAAAAACCAGTTTCAGTGAAATACTCTAATACTTCATTCATTATTTTAGGATAGCCCGCTTTGGTACAGTAATTACATTAAACCAAGATTTGCACGTGTTAGTTTTACCGAATAATTGGGTCAAGGGCCCCGTCACCTAATTTCGTACTTTCGTAATTTTATTATACGATCACGTCACACGAATAACATTCGTGTCATAGACTAAGTTGAGGTAGAGATGCGACACGATGTTGTTAGTGAAATCTATTAAATAAGAGATGGCACCACTGTCTGTTGAATTAATCATGGTAGAAAATAGTTTTAGTTTAAAAGCATAAAAGTAACTATGTAGCTACATATATGTGAAAAATTTCATGCGGTTTAGAGTAAGATTGGATTGAAAATTAAATTACTAATAATTATGATTGGTTCATTCACACCGAATCAACTGGCCCCAAACTAAACAGAATCTGTGGTGTAGCTACTAGAGAATGGATAAAATTGCTTGTAAATTCAAATATATGTAGAGATTTTCTACACATAAGTATAAACGATGAGCATGTATAACGAGAGGGATGAATGTGAATGAAGCGAAAGAATATGCCTGAACTGAATAGGGCGTGATGTTTACGTATAAACATGCTAAGATGCATCCAAGACTCGAGAACAAACAATCGTATTCATCATAGAAGCATCTACCCTGACCAGAATCGAACACGGGACCTCAAGCTTCATAAATAGTCAAGTTGTCGGGTGGTACAAACTATACTACAAAACCTAATTAGATTCCAATACACGTCAAAAAAAACTGCCAAAGATGGCTGAATGTCACAGTGCCACGTGTCATCATCATTGTGACGTTTCAGGGAAAACCAACCTTTGGTACAATAATTATGTTAAAATTAAAAGATTTCCAAATAATATGATAAAGATCATCTCAATTTTAATAAACGTTTTATATGCATTCATCGCCTAACAAGTCATGGTTCGGTAAGATCATTTAGTCATTATGCTAACTTTAGCGAGTGCATTTGTTAATTAGCCTAATAATACTGAATTTTCACACAATAAGCCCATATCCGATAAACAAAGTATTCTCTATGTTAACCCTTAAACGCATGGTGTAGGATGCAGCCTACATAACCAAAACATGGTTAGCTTTTGATACCTAAGCGAACTCCTTTTCTATTGATTGTCGGTGACACATGTTCGCAAAAGTAAAGATGTCATTACGACATGCGTAATGCAACAATCAATGTCATAAAAGACAAACAAATAAATTTATTACAACGTGGTTCCACAGTGGGCTAGGAATCAAATTGGTTGACTGTACGTAAAAATATGATTGTTTATTTTTCCTAAAAATGTAATCGCACATTATGTTGATTATAAATTGATACCAAATGTTGTCAATCCCTGAGTTATTGCCATTGTAATATAGACTTTTTTGCAATAAAACGATTTAATTAAATATCTTTTTTTGCGACGAGTATTTAAATAAGATTATTTATTTAAGAAGGAAAATTAAGTGTTGTCTTTAATATTATAAATAAAATAAACAGCTATCTATAATATTTACAGAGGTGGAAATTTGCTTATCACCAAATATGTCATTTTAATGGCAGCACTTTTTTGACGTGTATTGGAATCTAATTAGGTTTTACAGTATAGTTACAAAAATTCTGCGTGAACGTTGTCAAACACAACCTTATTTAGTGTTTTTTCTCATTCGTTATCGCCATTGTTATTTCCACACTATAATCGTAGTATAAATACTGCAGCGCTGGAATGCAGATCTAATTGCTATCTATCATGCATGTAAAATGCTGAAGTGTTACAATTATCGACCGCAAACCCGTGATAAATGGCTATGAATATTTTAAACACACGCTATATAATCACTTTCATATTGGATATCATCAAATTCTTGATGGTGTATGTTTCACAATGGTTTTGATTTTTTTATGAACTTGACCTACTCGTTGTAACTAAACGTACGCTTATTTTTCTTCAATGTTAACATCAAATATTGCGTTTTAATTGACCCTGCGCAGGAAACCAAACGGCATAGGAAGGATACGCCTTGAATTAGACGATATAAAAATAAAACTATTGTAACCCAAACCTACATACAGGATGTATTAAAATACTGTATTTTATTGGTACCTAACATGGACTGAGTATGTACCTATAATATTTTTCTGTACAAAAGGCACCAGATATACATCTTGAAGGCGTTGAAGCATAACACAAAATTACAAGTTCCAACTACAAAGAAAAATAATGTATTGTTAAATTTATACACATAAGTATACATATGTTTACTTCCTATTCAACATAACAACTGTATTTTTATTCTTTGACACCGCTAAACGTTCGGAATCCACGGAAATAGCATATGAACTGACGTTTGGCCGCATGCCAGTTTACAAATACTTTCACGTTTTGCAAGAACACCCTATGAATAATGGCCCACTGTTCGCTTTTATTGCCCTAGTCGTAAGGGCTATTCTTGTTTGTTATCTCAAAGCTTTAGGTTATGAACTCGCTGCCAAATTTTTCTTTCAACGAGATAACTGAATGGGAAGTTTTGTAAAAATAAATGGTTTGCGTTTCACCTAATTCTTTGCAATTTACTATGTCAGCGTAAATAGGTAGATCTTGTGTTTCTTGGCTACTTGAATTTTCTTTGGCATATGACTAATTGCCAACTCATTGGCTTTGTTTCATTTTGTTGTGTTATAAATATAATCTTTATCTTTGTTTGAATAAAAGTGATGTGATTAAGCACGTCCACCACCTGTTTAAAATCTTGTTTATCCTTAACATAATTCCATCTTAAAGGTTGCCTTTTTTTATTCCTGTAAGAATTATAATAGTATAGTTCTTAGTATTAACCAAGTAGTGTATTGTAAGAAGATATTAGCTTGGACAGAAAAAACTTTTAAATATTTTTATTTTCTGTGTCTTTTTTTGCAACTGAGCCATCGATTTACTTTAACGCAGTTTAAAAGTGCCAAAAAGTATTACTTTCCGTTTGTTTATGTCGTCTTTTCTATTTACGATGTTTGTAGCTGTTTCGCTCCGGACTTTCGATGCCCACTATCAACAATTCGCAACTTCAAAAGTCCATCCAAAACGTCTCAACAATTCGCAACTTCAAACGTCCGTCGAAAAACGTCTCAACTTATCTTGCAACACATTAATTGAGCATCCGCCGACATCGCCCGTAATTACATGTGCGCATTATTGGGTTACGTTGCAACACCGCACATGTGTTTGTTGCGCCCTGAAATCTTCCTGAAATATGGCGGCCAGTGGGTCGGCATTGTTTACACACTTACTCAATGTTCTGTCCTCTTTAGCGATACCTGCGCGGATACGTTTAAAAACCTCGTGCGCGACCGTCCGTCCTTTGTAATGGGAGACGGTGGCGGGGGCGAAGAGCTAAAGACGCTAGCCACAAAACGCCGCCACCGGCATATTTCTTGTAGTTTTCTTACATTTTATATGGATTCGCCGCAAACGGTTGACGCCGGTGGCCGCCACACGTTACAATCGTCGCAGCTCACGTCTTGTGGTCCGCACCGGCCACTAAACGGCTGTCTAAACTAAACAAGTGGCTGTCGCGCTTCAACTACTTTTGTAGCTGCGTCTATCTTCTCGTGGCGGTGTTTGTGGTTGTGGCCGGGAGTCAGGGGATACTGACTTGCTACCTCGGCACGGCCACCTTTCGTTCCAAAGACTTCGTTAGTTTATGTTTATAATCATTATTTTTTTTAAAAGTTGAATGCCTTGAACTGATGTTCTTGAAACTATCTCTGTTTCAAAACCTTCAATAAACATCAGTTTATAGACAACACCATTGACACTAAATGGCGCAATAAAAATGTGTCTACACCGACCAATCTCAACAGGACCATAACACATCAACTCCATAGCTGAGAATCAAACATAATTGTCAACGATCACAGGTCAAACCAACATAAAACAGAATGACTCGACGCCAAAACCACTTTGTACATCAGCTCGCGTCGGCACGCCATTTAACACATTCAGAACCAAGGACCCGGCTCCCGGGTTCTTCAAAACATTCACGAGATACCGAGAACCCGGGAGCCGGGTTCATTTTGTACTAGCTATAGACTACTCGGTTCCGCGCAGATGTTTTGATTTTAGGCGTGGTCGTGAATGTGTTAAAATGTTCTGCTTATCGTTGTAAATCCGATTCGCTGTGGTTAATAGGGCTAAACAGTATCAATGATGTCGTGGCGCCATGGGTTCCGGAGTGCGCGCGCGCCTTGATTTATATCCACTAGCCCTTTGATGTACTTTGTTCTTGATGCGCGGCATTCTGAGAATGCCTGACGCGGTCGTTAATTTGAGTGGTGAGGAAACAATGTGGGATTAAAAATTCTTGAAAATTGCTTGGATCTTCTTGATGAGTTTGTCGGCTGATTCAATCTTGTTACACGGAAAGCGAATGTTTTTCAGCTACCACCACGCTAATTTTTACCCCCTACCTAATACGTCTTGCTCTAAGTATGACCAAGCGTGAAAGACAGAGACTTCAAATGCATTTTACGATAAAACCGGAGATAAAAGCTAGTATACTAAAGCTACATAATGTTAAGAAGTAGCTTTTGCAGCATTGTACGAAGGGATAGGTTGTTACCTAAATACAAAACGGAGCATACCGAAATTTCTATACATTTAGGATTAGGTTTGTGTTAATAATGTACAACACTGTCCAATCTTACACTATAGACCGATAGGTACTTAAAAGATGGTAAACAATCTTGACATGTCTTTTTATTGAAATACACAGTCTAAAAATGAAAATCGTTACAATATACAATTCAATTATGAAAGTAAATGTTTTTTTCATACCTAAATTGTAAAATGTAAAGATTTTGATTTATAAAGTGTATGTTTAAATAAAAAGACACGTCAAGATTGTTTACCATCTTTTAAGTACCTATCGGTCTCTAGTATAGTTCTGGCAATGATAAAAAATTTATTTTTTGTTTTTAGTGAGCGATTAGGAAACCACGTCCGTGTAACTAACGTCATATCCCCACAGCAACACTAATTATTTTATTTGTTTTCCTGTTAAACCACGTCGTAATCGATTAACTATTTTAACGCGAACGACGATTTTATCCTTGCATTCGAATAATGTAACAAATTACGCATTTCACGTACAGTGGTTTCAAATGTGGTGTGAAAAGATTAAAGGGATCGTATAGGAAGTACCCGCCGTTTTGTTTTATCAGACCAATACTGCAGTCTGTGCCAAAAACGTAACGAAGTGGACTCACTCTCAAGTTCACATGTTCATCGTTCAGTGTGCGTAGATCCCTGCCAAATTATTCGTTTTTTTGTAATTTGTAAAGTTTTAGTAAATTTCAATAAAAAAAAAGCTGCTAACTTTCTTGCGGCGCATTCTTCTAGGCATTGATGGTCTTTCCGAAGCGCTAATAAGACTCGAAAACGACGTATGAAAGTGTTCTTAGGAGCCTATTTGCATAAATAAAGCTGTTTTTTTTTTAACTGCCTGCTGCATACTCATACAATCTCCATACGAACTGTGCAATTTCGTTATCGCCTGGATCTGGATCCCTATTCAACGCTGGGTCTGTCGTCTAACAGGGTTCCATGCAGGCCCATTCACTGACCGGCTGCCGCCAATTTAAGCCTCATCCGCGCTTCTCTATTGAATTACTTGCCCACTTCGGTCGGCTGCGAAGCAAGCCATAAGCGATTTTGTTCCATATAATGTTTTAAACTTCAGTGATTCTCACTTATATTTATATCTACGCGGGACTTAATCATGCTCTGCGAAACAAATGTCATGTCAATGTTTTGGTTCCATTTTCAATTTAAACCAAAGACTAGTAAGCTTCGACTGATAATTTTAAACATGAAGCTACCTTAAGACTCACTCATATTAAAATGAAATTGATATGTCACCGTAAAATAACAAGATCCGTAAGTTTACGAGTATAAATATACGAAAAAAAAATCAAGAAATTTATAAACTTCCGTAAGATTCTAAACCAGAGACAAATCGTATTATTTTACGGCCACATTTTAGTTAGATCACTATTGTGTCCAGGCCTTCATCAGTTCTTTCATCAGTTCGGTTTTCTCCTATAACGCGGACCCCACATCAGCTCTATTCAAATACCCGATTACTCAATTGCGGTTTCGCGATGACAACGGCCTCAGAATAAGAACCTATTTATATCATGTAGATACGCCTTAATTCCTTCGTTGAATTTAATGAACGTGGGCAACGAAAGTGTGACTCTCATCAAGTGACTTAAATGTAACGACATCGTCAATATAAACAGTATTAGAAATAATATTCTAGCCTATATGAAAGAATTTGGGTTTGTCTCACGCAGGCCTAGTGCGGATTGGTAACGCACACAACATTGATTTACTTCCTCGCTGTGTGCGGTTTTCCGTCACTGTATGGTTCGTGGTGAATATAAAATCTATTTCGCACATACATTCCGAAAAAAGCCTGGGAATTGGATCCACGACCCTCTACATGTAGGCCCACAGGTGAAACCTGTAGCTGTATTATCAGGAGAATATAAAAAGGCTACTCAGTCGATGGAAAATGATTTGGTATTTGGAAATGTTGTGTTAAGCTCACGAAGGCCAAATTGTTTGTTACTGATTTTGGGTTTCATTGAAAAATCACCAATAATTTACCAAATGTACAAAAGGCACACAATTTTAAATTTATCATGGCAAAATCTTACAGCGAGTCTTTTAAATTTTTTTCTCTAGAATGAAATGGCTCTTAAATACATTCTTAGTGAAGGGTGTCAATGAAACAAGCAAGGGCAACAATGACACAATGATAGGAACGTCAAACTTTCTATCAACGGTTCAGCGTTCCGGTTGACATGCAGTTCCACCTTTTTCTGGACCCACAAAATATGCGACAAAATCCCACTGCAATTTCGATGTTTAATTTGTTCAATGTACCCTTTTAAGTATCGTGCTTTTGGTTCACCTTCACATTTCGATTTCTCCTTGTCAACAGCCCACCCCGCCCAAGAAACCTCCCCGAAGGAACCTGTCAGTGTCTCCTACGCATGCGAATTCCCCCTCCTCTGGGTACAGCTACGAGTTGCGGCCGCATGCGAGGAGCCAAGACGACCTGGATGAAATACAGGTGAGATGGCACCGGGAGCTTCTGACCTTTGCGCGAGAATCCATTGTGTGTCACCAGATTCTCTGGACAAGACGTTTCGCAGCACTAATTCTAGAATGCTTTGTGTTTTTTTTTGGCATCTTACCAAGGAATATTTACAGGATTTTGTTACGCTTATCATTATTTTCAATCCTGTATTTCACAGTTGCCGTAATTTCGGTAGTGCACAGTGGAACTTAGATCTCGATAAATAGATTACCACTCTGTAAATGACAGTATCCGACGATATAAAACCAGGTGAAAGTAATCGTATGATGCTCTTTATTTAACAATTGCAAAAGTACTATTTATAATTGAAGTAGAAAATCGACAGAACTGGATTGTTAACAGTGTTGTTGATCATGCCTATCAGAGTTAATTTAACTTTAAATAGTAAAATACACCACTCAAAACCACTTTTAAACCGAACCCTTTCTCTTGTTCCAGGGTGCTAAACATTACCTCAAACACGGTCGATCTGTCGACCAATACGTTGACGGTAAACTATCGTACTCTGAATTCGAGGAGAACCACAATTCGCCAAGAGTGGCCCCGGTACCCAACCCACGGCCCAGCCTCAAGCTCCGATCCCAACCTGTTGCCATCACGGCTATGTACGAAAACGTCGTCATCAAAGAACAGAATCCGAGAAGGAAACTCAGACGGAACGTTGGACCCTCGTACGAGAACCACGAACCCAGGATGGAGGAGAGAGTGAGAAAGTATTCGAACCAAGATAGGTCTTCACTGGAGAGTTTACTCGATGACCAGTCGATGAACAGTCCCAGTGATTGCGAGAGGTATTATGACGGGCAGAGGATAGACATACCGTTGTCCCCTACGCATTATGAACAGCCCCCTACGCCGGACCACCCGCCCCCTACCCCTAGACAAGCGGAGAACAGTATCCACGAAACGATAAGGCCCCTAAGCCAGGTTAGTCCTAATTGAGTGCATGTAGAATTTATTTAATAAGAACCATTTTGTTTTCATAAACAGAAGAAACTGTTTCGGTTATTTCACCGATTTGGCACTCGAGGTGTTCGAAGTGCATTCAGAGACGTCATTTGTTATTTGTTATAATTTCAACGTTCTACCAAGTTGTCGTTCAGAAAAAATGGTCAAAGGATCGTTAATAAAGAAATAGAAGAATGTACAATATACTCAATGATAGCTCTATGGCGCAGCGCAGACGACAGACTTTGTGCGATCGAGTCTGCGGCGCACAAAAAGTCTGCATGGATTGTATGCATTGTGCGCCGGACTTTTTACGCGTCATGTGCGTTCTACTGTATATAATTCACAGACTAAAAAGTCCGTCGCGGATAGTCTGTCGTCTGCGCAGGGCCTATTTCATTACTTTTAATAAAATCTCTGGGTGCAACAGTTAAATTTACGACAATAAGGAACTTCGTTTCACTGCATGTTTTAGCATGAACATATTTTTTTTATGTGTCGAAGAATTTACCCAAAAGGCTAGAGAACTTTTACAAATATTTTTCAACCATTTCAGCTTATTATGGAGGTTGTAGAAGAAATAAGAATTAGAAAAAAATCTCAGGGAGACGTGACAAACAATAGATGATAATAATTTAAAAGTAACTCGCGCATTTATTCGAAGCTGGTACTATTTTTTGATATCTCATCCATTTTTATTTTTACGAAGCTGCAATACATGATTACACAAGACGAAATCGGCACTAGTGATTTGGGTTTGCCATAATTAATATTTATTACAAATATTGCCATTTCAATTGTGCTATTATTAATTTTAGCTTCGTAAAAAGTCTTATGTCCTTTCCTGATTCTAGTGTATGGGTGCTGTTTTTTTTTATATTATATATTTGTAAATAGAGTAAATAACAAAATATATTCCTTAAGGTGCTATAATGTTAGGGATAGCTTTATTTTTAAGTTGAGTTGACTTAATGAAATCTTCATAATTTGGATGTAAGTATTATTGGTCCAAAGTTTTCTGGAAAATGAATTAGTAATCGATTTATTTGTTTATATGAAACCGATTCTAGAGGCTGTTCATAGCTCAATGCGTCCTTCTTTGGTTGGACCGATTAGAAAAGGATGCACTGATCAACGCGGGTGATGTGATGACGACTCGCGTGATAAGTAGCCTGACATTAATTATTTTTAAAGAAATATTCTTCTCGTTGTAGTAGTCTCGACGTAGAATAGAAGAAAAGGGTCAAATAGACAGAGAAGGAGAAGGAACATTGTATTTTTCTCGATAGCAAAAAAAGAAAAGTTTTCCTACTTAAAATCGAAGACAATCAATACCGATAGTCAAGTCTTTTCAAGTCAAAAGTCTTTTTCGTTACTGTTTTTTCGTACACTTAGTACGGCGGTAGCGTAATTAAAAACAAATTGAATGAAAAATTGGTGATATACTGTTTTAATATTGTTTGACTATGGAACATAATAATGGTTTTTCTTGTCAGCCATCGCGTTATTACGTGGAATGTTGGTTATTGTTTGATATTATCAAACAAGTCCTTGATCCTATTACCATTCTATTGTCCATTGAGAAGATTATTTACTTGCGGATTCGATGTACATACAATTATAATGCATTTAATTCTTCATTTTGTCCAATTTTGACGTTGTTTTATTTTTTTAGATTTTGTTACTACCTACATGACAGTATCTTGAATAGTTTATTAGATTTACCTATGTGTATCCTATGTTTACATACTTTCGAATTTTATAAAAAATATATATTCGTGAAATGGAACTAGACTGAAATAAGCGTAGTGATACTAAGACTACTTACTGATGTTAATTTCGAAAGATATTACTTTTTATAGTATAGAAATATGGAAATAAATATCCAATTTATTATTTTGTTAATTTTAAAGCTTTGCCTTGATGTATTTTTTTGTTTAGTAGCTATTTTAATAAATTACTTTATCTTTTGTTTCTTGTTTTATTTTGTTTCGCTGAGCTACGTACCTGCACTTTGTCGAAGCGCTTTATGTAAGTATTTTTGTTTTTTTATTTAGTGATGCACAATTCTACTTAAGGTATTGCCAATTTTACAGTATTAAGTAGGTACTGTGATATTGGATTATTATTAGCTTGACAACTTCGTGCGGTAGATCTTTGTTGGACCCATTATCAAAGACAGCAGAATCCCTAAAGGGTGTTCTACTAAGTGTCACAAACGAACTTGTCAAGATATAACTGTCCTCCTGCTGCGAAGTGGTAAAATGACTATTACACACAAAGATCATAAAATTACTAAGAGTATATACATAATTGATTAATTATATCGAGTCCTTGATACTACGGCAGTAGGTAGGTACAATATCTATAGGTTTGAGCCATTGAATACAGCAGTTTTACAATCACTCAATCTCTATTTATAAATGCGAACTCTATTTGTTACCTTTCCCCTTTCATCATTCGGCAGTATAATATTCGGCTGTTACAAAATTTAGTTAAATTTACAGCTGGTTACATACATGCGTTTGTTTTTAGGGTTCCGTACCCAAAGGGTGAAAACATGAACGCACCTTAAAGTAGTACGGCTTTATTAATTAGCGCCTAGGAAAAGTAAAGAGCAAAGTATGAAATACTCGTCGTAAATAGTGTTGTATGGTGAATCGAAAGTGTTAATATTTTAATCAATTTTTTGTTTAAATGTGCTACGGATATAATGCATCACTTGATCTTTGTTCATATTCGTACTCCAGTAAACCAGAGTTCTTTATAACAACTCCATTATAAATGGCATTATTGTCCACTCAAGTGTTTATAAAATTACGAGTATTTTAATGAATATTTATCTATAGGTAGGTCGCATACGAAACTATCTAGGTACATAATGAACAGTAAAAATGGCGGCAAAACCAAATGCCTCAAACAATTGGAAATCTTTGTTTCAATCAACTTGTTTTAAGATGTTTTTGATTAAAATGTTATGAATAGTAGGTACCTAACCTACCTATCGATATCGATTCTATCGAGCTAATCTCGTTATATAACGTGAGTAGATCCGTTTATTTTACTACTAGTTTAGGTACGGCATGATTCTATACTATACTATACTACTGTCCACTACCCCTAAGAAAGAAAAATGTGTGGTTATGAAGCTAGGGTGCTGAGATGTGAAAAAGGAAACTTAAAAAACGTCGAATTTTTTTATGTTCTTATTTTGTCGATAAGTTGCATGCATTAAACGTTTATTTGCATGTTTTTATTTCCCCCCTGCGTTCAAGTCTGCCTACAGATTAATATGTTTATGGATAACTAGCTTTCCGCCCGCGACTTCGTTCGCGTAAATTTCGGATTTTGGGGTCGTAGGTTTCTGAGCCTATTCATAACAAACAA